>VDFB02370577.1:101710-127452 GCA_007258455.2 Sequoia sempervirens | reverse complement strand
CATACATTAAACTTCCAACTGCACTCTATTAAGTCACTTTTCTCATGTATTCCATCTCTGATGGAGATGTTAGATAATATAAAAATGATTACTTTGTTCCAACTATAAATAAAACACACAATGCTCTATAGTTTTGCATGTTAAATCTCTATAAAATTGAGCTAAAATACTTACTTTGGCCAAGCCATAACTTTTTGTTCACTCTATCTCTTTTAATTTCCATCCCAAGAATGTGTCTAGTTGCACCAAGATCTTTCATTTCAAATTTAGCAGCAAGTTGAGATTTTAGTTTTGAAATCATACCTTTCCCTTTGTCAATAAATAACATATCATCAACATATAATGCAATAAACAAGAAATGATCACCATCATTTTTATAAGAAACACAATGATCTAATTTAGAATGCTCAAATCCCAAACTGAATACATATGTATCAAATTTCTGGTACCACATCCTAGGACTCTGTTTTAGTCTATACAAGGCTTTCCTCAATTTGCAAACCAATTTACTTTTACCTTTCACCACATAGTGCTCTGGTTGTATCATATAAATATCCTCCTCCAAATCACCATGAAGGAAAGCAATTTTCACATCCATTTTCTCAACCTCTAAAGAAATAAGCAACATCAATAGAAAGAAAAAATCTAATGGATGTCATTTTTGCAACAAGAGAAAATATCTCACCATAATCAACACCCTCAACTTGAGAGTAACCCTTCACAATCAACCTTGATTTGTACTTCTCAATACCTCCATCTGAACCAATCTTTTTCTTGAACACCCATTTACAACCAATAGTTTTTTGTCCTTCAAGCAATGGTACAAGATCCCATGTATCATTCTTTTTCAAAGATGCCATTTCTTCATCCATAACAATCTTCTAGGATTTTGCATCATTCATACCTAGTGCCTCTTCTACAGATTTGGGATCATTCATGTTAGTATTCAAAGAAAAAATACATATCCAGTCATCGGTGGAATACCTTCGGTGGTTGTCTATACCTTAGCCAGACACCAAACAAGCTAAAGTTGGATGTTCTTCCTCCTCTTCCTAAAGATCCAAAGCTAGATGAGCTCTCCTCAACTTCTTGTCTATCCTTGGGCCTTGATTCAACTTTCTCGGTGTAGAAGAATTGAGATCACATCTTCATTTGCTGATTTGGCTACAATATAATATAAGGCTTAGTTTCTCTCAAAATAACACTTGTACTATGTATTACCTTTTGTACAAAAGGATCCCAAAGCTTGTATCCTTTCACACCATAACTATATCCAATGAAGATACATTTCATAGCCTTGTTCTCCAACTTTGTTCGCTTCTCCTTTGGCACATGTGCATATGCCTCACAACCAAAAACTCTAAGATGTCTTAATGAAGGCTTGCGACTCGACCATGCCACTATAGGCATCTTATCAACAAGAGTTGATGTAAGAGACCTTTTAATCAGGTAACAGGAAATGGCAACAACTTCAACCCAAAACCTTTGTTCTAGACCAACACCACTCAACATACTCCTATCCTTCTCCATCAATTTCCTATTCATTATTTCTACAACTTCATTATGTTGTGGAGAATATGGATTTGTCTTCTATCTATGAATACTACAATCTTTATAGAATCTATCAAAATCGTTAGAGAAAAATTCACCACCATTATCAGTCATCAAACATTTTATTTTCTTTACAATCTACAACTCAACCATTACTTTAAATTCTTTAAATCGACTGAAAACTTTAGATTTACTCTTTAGAAAGTATACCCATGTCCTACTATAATCATCAATAAATGAAACATGATATGTGGATTTACTAATTGAAGGAACATCTACAGGACTAAACATATCATAATGAATAAGATCCAATACACCACAAGGTTTATGAGAACTTGAGTAAAATTGAACACAATTTTGTTTTCCATAAATGCAATGCTCACAAAAATAAAATTCAAGATTACAATCAAACAAACTTTCAACAAGGTTTTTATTTTTCAAGATCCTTAGACCCTTTTCTCTAATGTGGCCAAGTCTTTGGTGCCATAACATAGCTTTTTTTGTAGGTAACTTTGACTCAAAAGAAAGAGCACCCTTGGGTACCCAAAATCCATGACCATCTACTGAAAGTGAAACCCTCACTTCTTCCACAAAATTGTTTTTCACAAAAGTACTATTGCACTCAATAGTGCATGCATCTAGCTTATACAATGTGCCATACATAACACCTCTATAAATCACCATAGCACCTTTGACCATTTTGCATCCTGCATTATAAAATATTACCTACACACCTACATCTATTAGTTTTCTCACATATAACAAATTTCGTGCTAAACTAGGGATATGCAACACATAATTAATCCTTTTTATTCTACCATTAGGAAACCTGATTTTAACTTTACCATGACCAACAATGTCTAAATGAGAATCATCACCCAAGTACACCTTACCTCCATCAAATTCTTCATATTTAGAAAATCAATCTCTATTAAAGGTCATATGAAAAGATGCACCTGAGTCAATTAACCATGCATCATTACCTGCATGAGTTGCCAAAGTTGCAACAAGTGTGTCACCATATTCCTTCTCGAACTTTGAATCATAATCAAATTTCTTCTTTTTCTTCTTCTTTCTTCTTTAAATTCCTTATGAACATGTCCAAGTTTATCGTAGTTCTAGCAAATAACTTTGGACCTTCCAGGAGATTTAGATCTCCCCTTGAACTTGGATTTTTCACGCTTCTAATTCTTCTTTCCTTTTTCCTTAGGTCTTCCACAAATATTTAGAGCCTCCTTAGCAGTGATGGATACCTTCCTCCTCATCTCCTTAGAAAGCAAATAACCCACCACATCTCCAATCTTCAATATAACAGAAGTACTCCCAATAGCCATAACAAGAGAATCCCACAAATGAGGCAAAGAACAAAGCAGTATCTGACATTTTGCTTCCTCATCCATTTTGACACCAACTAATGCCAACTGAGCCACCAACATATTAAATGCTTCTAGGTGGTCTATAATTTTTCCACCCTCTTCCATTCTCAAGGAATACAATTTCTTCCTCAAGAAAATCTTGTTCACTAAAGATTTGGCTTGATACATCTCACCAAGCTTCTTCCATAGTTTCTATGCAGAGGTCTTTGCATGGTCATTGATTAAAACATAGTCCGTCAAGCACAATCTAATTAGACCCTTGGATTTACGGTCCATAACATCATATTGAGCAGCCTTAGTAGGATCTGAAGGCCTTGAAACATTCTCATCAACAACATGCCAAAGATCTTAATCTATAAATAGATCCTTCATCTTTATCTTCCACATCTCAAAATTATTTCAAGAAAATTTCTCCACCTCTAATTTCCTTGATGAACTTGTCATCTAAAAATTCTTGCAACAAGATCACAAAGTTTCTTCTACACAAGCTCCCACTGAAATCTAGATTAGTTCAAAAAAACCAACAACCCACAATTGAAGCCAAAGGTGATCAGGCTCTGATACCACTTGTAAGGAAGCTAAGGTAGTAGAAGAACTTCCTACACTAATCTTGAGAGGAGAATAATGCAAATTTTTTTAGATCTTTAGCAATTACAAAAACTTAAAAAGAATAAACATAAATATCATGCATACCATGACACAGTGATTTACGTGGGGAAAACCCTTTCAGGAGAAAAAAACCCACACTCCAAAATCCGCCCAATATATTATTTAGAAATCACAAAGATTACAATATACTTGCAGATTAAGCTTTTCACAGGAGTATCACCATCAGAGATCAAGAGACAACATGACCACTATTAGACTCTCAGAAAACATCACACTCTACAACAACCATAATACAACACCCTCATAAAATAGGGTTACATTCTAGGGCAAGATATGCCAAAAAATATATTCGTGATTAGATCTAAAACCTAATAATGAATGGTCCAAATTTACAATATATCACTATTTAATGTATGTTGACCATTTTAGCAGTTTACTGAAAAATTTAACACGCTCACATTTCGCTCTATGCTACCAATGTATACACCTATCAGTGTGACTGGGAAATATATATATACATCCTATCATCAATAAACCTTATATAATTGCAAGGTTGAGACACATTTTCCCAACATAACCCTCCTCCAAATGATAGAGGGAAGGAACTTGTGTCTAGTGGGGAATTGATAAGGAGGGTATTATTTTGGTTAAGCCCTGTAATAAGGGTAGAGGTTTGAAGAGAACTTTGAAGGATAGGAAGGCATATATTTCTTTCAACCATTTTGAGGATTTGGAGGATTTGGATTAGTGGGTTGAGTTCCTTGAAAGGCTACATGTAGGGTTGGATATTGGGGGAATGAACCAATTGGATCTTATTGGTAACCCCAACATGTTGGGGGAAGATCATATAGATTCTCATATGGATACAAATGAGTATCTATTGTGCCCAGGTGAGGTAACTCTATCGTTGGAAAAGGATATGGGAGATGGTGCATGATCCATTACTAGAGACTACGAATTTGGTTCTTGGTAAGCGTAACAAAGTCTTACCTACTTTGGGATTGCAACAAAAAAACCTTAAAAAGGGAAGCTCGGAGAAGGCTTTGAAGGTGGGTAGAAATAAATATTAGGAAAAAATTAAAGTCATGGGGGAGAATTTGGTGGAGTTAGGGCTAGTCAGGGTCATTGAATCCCACTTCTCTAACCTTCAACAATGATTTTCTTGTCATGGAATGCAATGGGATTGAATAACTCCCCTAAACAAAAAGTTGTTTGGGATTTAATTAAAGTTCACTCTCCTGATGATGTGTCCCTTTAGGAGACTAAGTTGTTTATGGATGGTATGAATAATGTGGCCTCCAAGGTTTGGGGGAGGGGTCAATATCAGTGTATTGATGTGCATGGTAGATCTAGAGGGATTGCTTGCCTATGGGAGCCATGCAAGATTTCTCCTATTTGGTGGATAGCTAGCAGAAATTCCTTATCCATGGTTGCTTCAATATTTGAGTCTGGAAAAATTAGCTTGCTTACTAACATGTATGCTCCAATAGAGCTTCCTGGTAAGTGTCAACTTTGGTCCCATATCAGGTTTGTGCACTCCTTAGGTCCTTTTCTTCATTGGATTATTGTTGGTGATTTTAATGTTATTACCAATCTAGAGGAAAAAGGGGAGGGGTAGATAGACTTGATCCATCATCTATGATTTTCAAAGAATATTGATTTATTGAGGTTGATTGATGTTAGACCTGGTAATGGTATGTTCACATGAACCAATAAAAGATGTGGGGAGGGATTTATCAGAGAGATTAGATATATTTCTGGTCTCTAGTTTTTGGATTGGTAGCAGTTGGCTTTCTAGTTTAAAATTTTTGGATTGGAAGGGTTTAGAATATTGGCCCATCAAATTTTGTGCGAGTGGGAGGAAATTTGTTGAGAACCCATCTTTTAAATTCTAGCTTATGTGGTTACGTGAGCCTTCTTTGCAGAATCTCATGAAGGAATGGTGGAGGAAGGGTTCACCTAAGTATGGTACTACTATGTTTACATTTGTTAAAAGACTTCAGTGTGTGAAATACTAGCTTAAGAAGTGGAATAGATAGAGTTTTGGTAATATTTTCAAGTCAAAATTGGATGTCCAATAGCATTTAGACTCCATCACTAAGGAGAATAGGGATCATGGGATGTCCTTGGAATCTCTTAGAGATGAAGAGTATTCCAGGAAAGAGTTTACAAAATGGGAACTAAGGGAAGAGATTTTTTGGAAATAGAAGGCTTTGATTGATTTGTTGCAGGAGGGAGACAAGAATACTACTTTCTTCTTCAATTCAGTTAAGGACATAAGACGTGGTGATTTTTATGTCTTCTCTCATGTCTCCCCAGGGGCAACAACTATATTCCTTCAAGGACATTTTGGAGGAAGCTGCTCAATTTTATTCTTCTCTATTCAAGGAGGATTCGCCTAGATGGTAGAAGTGGAAGAAAACCTTATCCTAGATTATATTCCCTCAACTATCTCCCCTTAGGAAAATTAGATTTTTTGTAGGAAGCTTATCTTATTGGAGGAGGTGGAAGAGATTGTTTTTAAAATGAAAAAAAGGAAAGGGCCTTAGACTAGATGGTTTTTCAATATGATTTTTTTAGGAGTTTTGGGAGATTATCAAGTTTGATCTGTTGGTTGTAGTTCAAGAATCATAATGTAGCAAGCAGATGCTAAGAGAAATGAATTCTACCTTCCTTGTGCTTATCTCTAAGATGGAGGGAGCTACTTCTCTTGATCAATTTAGACCAATTGTCCAATGTAATATGGCTTATAATATTATTTTTAAGTTATTGCTAGAGAGACTTAAGTCGTGGCTTGGTAAGATCATCTCTGAAGAGTAGGGTTTTTTTTTTAGGGAGGAAAATCCTTGATGGAGTGGTTATTATTGTTGAAGCAATTCACTCTATGGAGAGATCCAATGAGAAGGCTATGTTTATTAAGTTGGATATGGCCAAGGCTTATGATTAGGTTAAATGAGATTTTCTTTGTAAGATGCTCTCTACCTTTGGATTTGGGGAAGGATGGATTGAATGGGTGATGAGTTGTATTGTGTTGGCTTCTTATTTTGTGTTGGTTAATAGGGAACCTTCTCTTTTTGGAGCTTATAGGGGTCTCAGATAGGGTGACTTCTTGTCTCCTTCTCTATTTATTATTATGGTAGAAGGCCTGGGGAGAATCTTGCAAGCCCATGTGAGGCTTGGTCGTATTCATGGTTAGAATTGGGGAAATGGGTTGACCCCCAAATCCCACTTATAGGTTATGGATGATACAAATTTCATGTGTGTTTACATAATTTGTGAAGCGACTAGCATTAGGCATGCTTTGGATATCTATCTAGTAGATTCATGTCAAAAAATTAATGAAAATAAGTCATCCATTTTCTTCTTTAAAAATCCACTACATGTTTAGACAAGAGTTGCGTGTATCTTAAGATTTCATATTGGTGCTCTTCATTTTGTGTACCTGGGATCACTCTCTCTATTGGTCCCCTACCTAAAGGAACTTGGAAAAATGTGTTGGATAAATTTTGGGAGTGACTTAGTCATTGGACGTATACCATGCTCTACCAATTTATAGGTGTATGGTTCAGATTGCTCCAGTTAGTTTCATTAAGGAGTTGGATGTGCTATATAGATAATTCCTTTGGGATGGTAATCTTGCTTCCTCAAAGTGGAGTTTAGTGAATTGAGATAATGTTTGTACACTAAAGTAGTGTGGTGGTCTTGGTCTACTACAAGCAATCCTCAGTGGACAGGTTTTGGTGGTGAAGTTGTATTAGATATGGTGCACCAACCAAGACCAATCTTGGGCCAGGATCCTTTCCTCAAAATATTTGTAGGAGATAGATTGGAAAGAGAGGCCTAGGATCTCTTTGGAAGGCAAAGGATCTATGACTTGGAACACTCTCAAGAGGGGATCTAGTCTAGTTAAGCAGGGCTTGTTTTGGATTTATAATAGAGGGTTAGCGACTCCTTTTTTGGTTTGACTCTTGGAATGGTCACCCCCAAATCATGACCTCTTATCCATATCTGTAGAATTTTTTTTCTACCTTTGTTGAGGCTAATTGGACTCAAGTGGAAGACTTTAAAGTTTCTAGGAATTTTGGCTAGGTGGTATTTAGTAGGTGGAAAGATGTTTGTGATTGGCCCCTAGGGGGGTCTGTGGAGGACCGAGATGAATTAGCTCATATTTTGGCTAGTAGAACTTGTAGCTTCTTGCACATAGATGATATTTTGGCTTGAATTTTGAACCATAGAGGAGTCTTCTCAGTGGTTGTTGGGTATTAGGAACTGGATAGGAGAAAGTATGGTGAGGAGGTTCCTTGGTGGAAGTTTGTGTGGAACAAGTTTGTATGGCCTAAATACAACTTTTTCCTCTTGCTTGTGGCTCGTAATAGGTGCCTCACTTGGGATAATCTTCAAAAGAGGGGCTTTCAGGGTCCTTTCAAGTGCGTTCTATGTGGGAGTAGTGTGGAATCTACGTTGCACTTGTTACTTTAGTGTAGATACTCTAGAATTTTTTAGAACTATTGGTGGGAGATTTGGAGGTAGTCTTGTGTGCATGCTTCATCTTTTGTTGAGTTTTGGAGGACTTTGGGGAGGCCTCCTTCTAGGACATTTTATCTTTAGGTGGCTTGGGGTATAGGCCCTTCTTGCATTATATGGCAGATTTGGTTGGAGAGGAATCATAAAGTCTTTAATGGAGTGACTTTATTTTCTCTCAGGTTTGGTAGTAGGCACGTAGCATGGTTTAGAAAACCATTTAGGCCAAATGTGAGGTGGATAGATCCCTCTGGAGGTTGTCGAAGTGGGGGTGTTTCAAGAGCTAGGTTTGGTTGGTGGAGGATCAAGTAGGCCTCTTTCCACTGGTAGGTGACCTTCCACTACGAATATTCAATAGGATGGTAGATGGAATCCGCCTCCTATGGGTTTCTTGAAGATTAATATAGATGTTTCTTCCAAGGGAAATTTTGGTTATGCTAGTGTTGGTGGTGTGGGTAGAGACAATGAGGGATCTCCCATCTTTATCTTTTCCAGGTTTTAGGGCCAAAAAATAACTTTATGGAGGCTTTGGCTATCCTTCTTGCTTTAGAAAAGGGTTGTGAGTTGGGATGGTGTAGGATCATTTATGAGTCTGATTCATAGATTTTGGTGACCATGTTGAATAAGGGTTCCTTAGATGGGGTGGATTGGCTATTGAATTCAGTTGTTCATTAAATTCATTGGATTAGTTCCTCTTTGGATTTGGTATCCTTTGTTCATATCCCTAGGGAATAAAACAAGTTTACGAGTGTTTTGGTGAAATGGGCTTTTGACCATAGGGGTACTTGGTAGATTGATGATTGGGAGCAACTTCCCTTAGATCATTCCCAAAGGTTGAAGTTGTTGCTTTAGGAGGATATTCAAGGTTCTTAGGTTGGGTTTATGGTGTGTGGTTTTGTCTCCTACTGGGGCTAGTCTATGCTTTGCGGGCTTTTCTAGTGGTCCTCGGTGTGGGGGTGTGTATTAATTGCAATGTCTTTCTTCTTGATTGAATAAAATTTTAACCCTTTTTATTAAAAAATATTTTTTTCTTACTTTTTAGGGAACATAATTTTTTCTACCAAACATAAAGGTTTATGTTCAACACACATGGAAAAAACAAAACAAAATAAATTGAAATTTACTTTTTCACTCTATATCTATGTCCTTGTTTTAATTTTAAAAATGGATTATTTTTGATATATACAAAAAGGTTACACATTCTGGAATAAAATCACTAAATTATTATTAATACAAATTAAATAATAATAAATAAAATATGCAATAAAAAATTATGAAAAATGTGCATGCACAAGATAGCAATGTTAGAGATCTATATTCAAGAAATTATGATTTTATCTTATTTCGAATAAAAAGTTGTGTTATGGGATAAATGCCACTCATTAAAATATTAAGTATAAAAAAGACATTATTAAAAATACTTTTAAAATCATATTTTTTTTATAAATATATATTTAGAACCTACAAAAAAAATCTTTAAAATAATTGGTCCACATCATCTTCAGTTTCTTAATAGTTTGCTTGCTATAAGTGACAAAAAGTGACAATTTGGTTAAAAATGATGATTTCAATATCTCACTTAGGCCAAAAAGAGGTACACTATTATAGGATCACCCACATGATGATGATGATGATGAAAAATGATTATAATTTATATATTTATAAATAAAAAAGTAGTATTATATATAAATTTGTCAATTATGATTTATTCTCTAGAGTGATTGACCTAGATGTTGTGACTTCTCTTACATGTCCTTACTCTTGAGATTATTTTGATGAAATTTTCTTATTTATATTTCCTTCATGCATCAAGTTTGATAGCTTCATATGTATTTTTGTAAGATGTACTACCTGTATGGCATTTGGATTATTATAAAAATAATATACACATTATCATTAGCATTGGAAGAATCTATATTAAATTTATTTATACCAATTAGACTCTTTATGTCGAGGCACTAAAGATATATTTTCATGATCATGAATATCCTCCACTTGTATCATATTTTTTCAATTTAAGACCTTAGATTTTATGTTTTATTTGAATACATCTTTTATAGTATTTTCATTTGTTTGATAAAAAAAATAGCCCTTAAATGTGAGTAGATTATCTCGAGATGTATTAACGTGTTTAATGAGAGGTACACTAATAATTATTTTATTACAAAAGTTATTTTAATAGTACATGCGGAGGATGTTCTAAGCTAGAAAACTCTATATATCTTTTGGGTTTGATGTTTGTAAGATGACCATTTCTACCATTGACAATGATGACTCTTGGAATTGTCCTCTTTTCCTTGTTTAAGTTTCATACTTTTCATGATATTTTTGATGGTTTCAAAGACATTACCCAAACCTTTCTACTTATTTTAAGTATTAAAGCATTAAGGATGGTATATATTGTATTGCTAAATGATTGTATGAATATGAGAATATCTGAAATTTAATAGTTTTTATGTTGATTATGGTTATTAATGATGAAGAGATGCCTTTGAAATAAACTAACCCCTACAACAAAGGATCTCTTAACCCACAATAAAGGATGCCTATCAATTTGTAGCCAAGGGGTGATCACCTACAACATATAAAATCTTTTGTGGCTGATGAAGGCAATGGTAGAAGATTGCGGAAATGATTTATTTATAGTTCATTCTATTGTTATTGATGATAACACCGAATATAAATCATAGTGGAGGAAAGAAGATATTTGTGATAACATTGGTCATGACTCATAAATAGTTATGCCATGTTGAGCATATTTTTCCATTATAACTATATTCTTTATGATGCAAAGTATAATGTGATTATGACACTCTTACCTATGCATTCTTAGTTTTTCATTACTATTTAAAATAAGACTGAGTCCTCTTTCTATGTTTTTGGGAGAGTTGACAATTGTTTACAGTTTGTTTTCAGTCCAATAATGATTGAACCCTCGAGATCCTATATATGTCTAATATTTTGAGAGGTTGAGGATCTAGCATCTTAGTGTTTTTAGATTTAGATATGAAACATATTTCCTATCATTTAACACTATAATACAGGAGCATCCTAGGTGAAAGTGCAATCAACATCAACCAAAAAAAAATTAAATTTTAAATTTGCATTTGCATTTCATGTTAGGAGGCTAATTTCATGTTAGAAGGATAATTTGAATAAGTTTGGGAATAATTATATTTAATTAAATAAATATCATTTTTGTTATGCAAGTTAGCAAGTGGAGATAGTGGCCGAGGTGTAGTTGCATTTTTGGAAAATTTAAGAAAAGCAGATTTGGGTGTTGGGTTTGTGAGAGTTACAAAATGGCATAAAAAACCATTTATTAATTTTACCATTAATGAAACCACTCATTCCAGGAGAGGTGGGTGTATTTTTCCCAGTTGGAGGAAAAATATGATTTTTGGGATTTTTGGGAAGAGGTGTGTTGCATGTTTTTGGCATTCATTATTCACTACAGATTTGGAGAAAGGGAGAGCTTGGTGTTGTATTTTCTCAGGGGGTTTTGAAAACCTTTGTTGTAGGTTGAGAGGATTATGGAAGCCATTAAATATTGAAGGCTCTATTGTTGAAGGTTGAAGGGTTTCAGGTGATTGATTGCAAGAGAAAGATGCAAATTTTGAAGTGCTCATGGAGCATATTGGTTGCTTTTTGTTGTTGTTTATTTTGTGTTCAGGAAACTTTGTTGTTGATTTGTATGCACTGTTGAGGGTGTTTGTGTGTTTGTTTTCAAAAGAAGAGGGTTGTTGAGAATCCCTCTTTCATCAGTGATATCAAAGTAGAAATATTTTGAGTGTGAACAAACTATCGAAGAGAGGCAATTTGCACCAGGATTAAGCTTGTGGGTGTGTAGAAAAATGTATGCAAGAGACCCACGTGGTAGGGGTAGACGAAGAAATGAGAATGTTGTCCATGGTGATGATTTTAGAGCCTTGAGAAGGTAGGTGGAAGCATTACAAGAACAAATTAGAAGATGGTTTGCACAGAGCATAGAACTAATTAGTGATGAAGAAGAAGAAACCTCAGAGGATGCTAACCAAACAAGTGAACAAAGAGATGCAACAACAACAACTACCAATGACCCATTGTTTATTGCACTATAAAGGATGGGAAAATACCAAAATTTGATGTTCCTAAATTTAGTGGGATTTTGAATCTAGAAGAGTTAGTGGATTGGATCAACGGCATGGAAGAGTTCTTTGAGTTTGAAAAAATTAAGGATCCTGATAGAGTGAGGTATGCAAAAACTAGATTAAAAGGGACATGCTTCAATTTAGTGGAGAGAGATTCAATTGGAAAGAGGAAGGAGAGGCAAGGAGAAAATTACTAAGGGGATATAATGGTGGATAAATGTAAAGATAGTTCATTCTAGTGGACTATGAGCTTGATTTTCTTAAAAAATGCAAGGGTTAAAACAAGGGACCAAAAAAGTGAGAATATACAGAGGAGTTTCAAAGGATCCCGATTAGAATAGGACATGCTAAAGAAACTAAGGAGAAGATTGTAAAATATATTAATGGTTTGAGGTTGATCATACAAGAGGAGACGAATTTGGTGAGAGTTTACACAATGGAAGATGCATATCGAATTGCCTTAAAATTTGAGGAAAGAATGGAAAAAAGGTATGAAAGTAAGCAAAGAGGAAGAGGCCATGATGAGGAGGTTGAAGGAAGAATATATGGAGAAGATAATAATAAAAAAAAATCAGAAAAAATAAGACCAAGGCAACAACAAAAATTAGAGATGAATATTCATATGGTCCTAGAGATTAAAATTCAAGAGGTAAAGGAAGATCGGGTAGAGGTTTTGGAAGAGGAACCTTCAAAGGAACCTATTTTAAGTGTGGAGAAGAGGTCCATAGAGAATATGATTGTCCTCATGAAGAGGAAAGACTGAGAAGATCAAAAAATCATAGGGTAAAAGTATAAACCTATGTCACACTTTTGACCAAAATAATAATTCTGAGGGAATTATTTTCAGCTGGTACGTTTTTGGCCGAGAGGGTTTCGACTGAAGCCATGGGGCAGTGACATAGCATCAACGTGGTAGTACCTTTTTGGCTGAGTGGATTTGTTCAGCCAACCAAAATCTTGGCAGCTATGAAAAATAAAATTAAAAATGATCCGAGCCCAGCATTTTGCATGCTTTCCGGCGAGAAGGTTTTGAAGGCGAGACTCATCGACCAAGAAGATTACCGGCTTCAGATAAATACCCAGTTCTCTTTGATTTGATTTATTCTCGTTGGTTTTAGCGGCTCTATCAACATGTGTTTTGTTTGGGGAACTTTTGAGGAGTTAGGAGTTTGGTAATGATTGGTTCAAAGAAATTCAATTGGTTATTTTATTGGCTAAATGTGTTGCAAATTTTTGGTGTTTGTGATTTACATGAAAGAAATGCATATATCTTTGTGATATGTATTTCAGAACATTAAATAACAATTTTTGTTGTTTAAATTGTGTAAAAAAAATTCTCTGGTGAACTAGAAATATGGGGTTTGTTGTTGTATCGACAACCATGGTATTGTTTTTAAAATTGGAAGCTCTTTTTAGCATAGTAGCACGACACTTACATGATAACTACACAATGTGGATGAAGTAAGTGTTTTTAATTAAATAGATTCAAAATGGGAAGAACATGGAAATTAAAAAAGCCCTAACTTTGATCATTATAAAATCCCTTAGCTGCCTAGATGGAAAAACTAAGGGTCGATTGAATACACAATCACTCTAGAAAGTAAACCATGTGAATTGAGCATTCAAACCTTTATAAGGAATACATTTTAATTCATTTGAGTGATTATCAGTCCTATTTTGTCTAGATAAAGAGGTGAACCCAAAATATAATGTGCACATATTAGTGACATTAATCTTGAGGGAGTACTTTGAAGTCATGAAAAGAGATTCATAAAGAGCTTCTCAATAGCCTATTTGCTCACTACATAATGCTTTTTTCAGAACCATATGTTGATTGTTATATTCACTTCCATGTCATTATTTTGCTCACATGTATCCATGAAAAGGAAACTATAAATGAATAAGTTTCCTATCAAGTACGTGAATTTGGGGTCACTCTTAGACTAGTTTCATTTCATCGTTCAATAATTACTTGTTTGGTGCATAGCCTCAAGAGTGAGCTCTTTAATAGATAGTAGGTTTGTTCAAACTTACTTTTCTTCCCTTTGAGCTGTGGGAAATGAAAAAATAGAGAAAAAAGTGAGAGATCCATGATCAGTACAGTGAGGAAATTACCTAAGTAGTGAAAAATATGTCATTCCAATGGTGGAATAGGAAAAGTCAAGCCCAATTTGTGTGTGTTTTCAGTTTTCCTTTACTTCATTCCTGCACAACAAGACTTTCTATAAACTAGTTAATGCTTTGGTTTTTCAGGGCAGCTGCAGAAATAAATTAGGGATTTCATATCACCGACCATTTTCTAGCTCATTGTCATACAAAGAACACTAAAGTTGAGAATACCGTTAATAATTGATGAGATTTTTTTTGGTGAATGTTTGATGTTATTGGGGTTTTCATATGAGTGGTGTTTTGGTAGTGTATGAAATCACATGATTATTTACCAGCCGATTGTCAAAAAGAATTATGGGAAATTTAAATTGTCACCTCCACTTTTCATATAAATTATTTACCTTGACACACATTTATCTCTTTCTAAACAATGCTATTACAAAGGTTGATAAGGGAAGGATTGGCAAACACAACTCCAGAGGAATTTTTAATATCTATAAGAGAAACTAACTAGGGACCAGACTGAGAGAACTAATAGAATCCACAACACATAGATAAGTAAAAGGAACAACTTCAAGCACTATAAAACATGTAGAACAAATGTGTGAATTCAATTGAGCATCTAATGATTTCAAAGAATGAGGTGATTTTAGCCTACATCTCTAATATCAACTCATCTCTTCTTTTTACCTGTTGCCTCAATCTACATGTCACATCATGCTTAGCAAACAAATTAGGACTTGTGTCTAACGTGCAAACTGATTCTGAGCTGTTGAATTGCTGTAAACACTTATTAGACAAATCAGGTTGCTCTATAGGCTCCCATAATGGAATATTTTCTCTACTGTTGGAAGGCATTGAAATTTCTAATAGCTTGTGTTGTTGCAAGGAAAAGGGTGTGTGAACTTTCATTTTCACATTGGTAGATAACATCTTGATGCCCTATCTTCATCTCTACCATTCCATGAGAACCACCCCATCCAGTCTATAGCAACATAGCATTGAATGCAATGGATGAACTCCCAAAGTTCCTTGTGTGTCAGATTTTTTGTCTGGCTCATTTAGTGTTTTGACATTATCCCTTTTCTAGTCAGTCTCAATACTCCACTTCAATTTATGCCCAAGCTTAACTGAAAAGATACTCATAATAGCCCCATTCAATATAACCACCTAGTTTGGGCCCACTTGAGAGACATTTTGGACTGAATTTTGCACAAAAGAAGACTTCCCAATTTGTCCACTTTTCTCAAAATTCTTCATAATATTCAACCTTCTAATACCTAGTAGTTTTAAGGTTCAAGTTTGGAATGAAAATCAAGCATCCAAGAAGGTGTATGGATGTAAGCATTTTTTGTGTAAATGCACTGGCTATGTTGTTAACAGTCTTGATAACAGTTTGTACATGTATTAGTGACTGAAGAATAATTGGTTATTATCAAATGACCATGTAATATGACACCGTACTTACCCATACACATCAATTTCATTAAAAAATGTGATCAGATTCATAACCTCAAATTCATAGCCTTTCTCTTCAATGTTGAAACATTGTGTGCAATTTTAGCACAGTAAGTCTTGTTGTGCATCATCAAAAGGTCCAAAGGTCCAGCTCTCTAGCATTGTGTACAACAAAATTTTTAAAGCTAGAAAGCAAGTTAAATTCTTGTTTGATCCATAACCAATGTTGGGCATGAGTGTGCATCCTTTAATCTTTCTTTATGAGCAAAGTTTCCTTTCCCAAAAGATCCATAAAAAATCATTAATGGTCTTCTATAAACGTGATTGTATTCTTTAAACACCTTCTAAAAACCCTTTCAACACAATAAAAAATTTGTAGGCTAAACTAATGTTCCCCTATATTGAAAATGGTTATGCACAAAGTCTATAACATATACATGCATAAGTTTGATGATCCATGGCTGAAACGACACCCATGTGATGAATTGGTCTTCGGTAGTGAAAATCTCAAAATACAAAGAGGAAAACTGAAAATCTATGTCTTAAAATAAGAACTTTGAGAAAAAATCTTGCAATGAACTTGTATGAAACACAATTGAAAACAAGTTGGGAATGAAATTGTATTACATGTGGGAGTGGAATGGACTTGTTTGTTTTTTCTATAGATTATATATATGCAAAATTAATCAAATGTGAAGGATGCACATGATATACTTTCACCTTACATGTATGTATGTGTGTACATACATGTACATATATATGTATATGTATGTATGTGTGTACATGCATGTGTATATACTTAAGTGCACATATATGTACATGTGTACACATATATATGTAAATGCATGTGTATGTATGTGTATGCATACATATGTGTATGTACATGTATGTACATACATACATTTTTCCTAAATTTACATTTCTATAAACCCAAAATTGAAAACCCCAAATTTCTAGTTCACCATGTGTACATGTACATGTATACATATGTGTATGTACATGTGTGTACATATATATGTGTATGTGTGTACATGTATGTATGTACATAATGCATGTACATGTGTGTATGTGTACATATATGTACATGTGTGTACATGTGTACATGTATGTATGTATTATATACATATGTGTATGTGTGTATGCATGCATGTATGTATTATATATGTATGTGTATTTGTGTATGCATGTATGTATGCATATATACATGTGTATGTATAATGCATATATGTGTATGTGTGTATGTATGTATGTACATATATGTACATGTACATGTGTATGTATATGTATTTAAATATATGTATGTATATATACGTGTGCATGTACATATATATATTTATGTATATAAATATATATACATATATACATATGTCATGTACATGTGTACATGTATGTATATATACATACATATCTATGTATGTACATGTACATACACACATACACATATATGCATACATACACATATATACATGTATATGTACACACACACACACATATATATATGTTCATACATGTACAAATACACTCCCACATGTACATGTACATACATACATACACATAAATGTATATATACATACACATGTACACATGCACACACACACATATGTATATATATATGTACACATGTATTGGAAGTCTCTTTGGAGTTGTCAAATTTCTTATGTGATCTAAGTTGCTACAAAAGGTGAACTATTGAACATAGAGATAGATATAAATTTTGAACTATCTCATTAGATATATTTAAAGTTAAAAATGTTTTAGTTTTGAAACTTGAAAATTTTGTTTAATTTAAATATATATTTGTTTTAGTTTTGAAATTTTCAATTTAAATTTGTTTAACATCATGTATATTTTGTTTTAATAATATACAAATCTCTATCTATTTACATATACAAATATACATATCATGGCCGATGAGGGATCTCATCATTCCCCTCGTTCTGAGCAAGATGCTCAAACTAGATCAAATTTATTTCAGGATAGTATTGCTAGATTAGACAATGCTCTAAAATGTTTAGAGCAAACAATTCACAACTCCCCCAATTTGGCTAATCGAGATAGAATAGTCACTATTAGACAGGAGATTTACAAAAATGATCAAGACAATTTGATCATACAATCCTTGTGATGAAATCAACATTGAGTAGTTTTATTTGTCTCTTGCTAGGAGTGTTACTGGCACAGTGAAACATAGAAAAGTTGCCAAATTAGTTTCAGGTGAAAATGTGTTAACCATGTTCCCTCATTATAGAGGAAAAAATAAAATTAGAGGATATGTGGTTACGAGGTGTGTAGATCCTCTTGTTGTGCCATTCATATACCCTAGATGGTTGGCAACGCATCATAGATGGCCTCACAATGATGAGTTGCCATAGTATTTTGTCAAATAGTTATATAAAAAATTTCATTTACATATAGATGTGGACTACACATCTTATCCTGAGCATGCTAGCCAAGGTAAAGGTCATTTTTTTGACAAACCACAGTTTAGACGTTTAGATTTTCCATCGCCTGTGGACAAGAGGGAATTAGTTGGCCCAAACATTTTGGTTTTACCAAAACGTCTACAATTGGCAACAACAGGCTCCACTCAAAGGTAGATTTTTGATAACATTGCCTCTATTATGACACAGATCAATCATATTTCATCTGATCGAGTTGGTAGATACTTATTACGCCCTCAGATTAGCCTTCCTCCCACTACGACTACAGTTGCATCGTATGATCCATTTATTCATGCCGATCTACCTACTCTTTTAGATGTTGAGCATATGAACCACATGAATTTGTGTACTACGTGTAGAGTCTCAGTTTTGGATTTACTAGTAGTATATCAAGTTATTAGTGAGGACCATGGGACGCTCTTGACTAGATACATGACTTTATTAGATGGCGATATCCTAGTACACATACGAGTCATAGGGTGGAAAATGCAGAGGATATTCCACATCATCCTACAAGATCCCATGCACATCATGTTTCTATCGATCCTTTAGCTTGTCTAGGTCGGCGTCAGGATGTTACAGGTCATGTTGAGGCTACTGTGACACTTGATCTTGTCCATGGGACATATAGTCAACTTCTTTTTTCCACTGATATTGCACATGCTATAGATCCCCCTGCAATGATGTCTTTACATTCTCACGATCTTAGTGACATTGGTAGAGCCATCAATCAGGCACAACAAGTACTTGAATATAATTTATACATATAAAATTGTGTTCTAAAAAATTACTTGTATGTATATGTATACATGCAATGCATTTTAAAGTCTAGTTGTTTAACTCCTGATTGAAATTGTGTACTTGAAAATTTTAAGCCGTATGGTGATTTGTTAGACTTTAGAAATTTGGCACATGATGGCAATCCCGCACAGTATGCAGCTAAGGTACATTTAAATTTAATAAAAAAATTAATTACTTGATCTTGTTTGAACACATTGAACTTGTACATTGTAATTTTAGATAATTTTACATATATGTACACACATATATACATGTATTAAAAATTAAATTTAAACATGTGTATACTTGAACACATGTAGGGGTTGGGATGAGGCTTAGGACATAGATCTGGAGATCTTGGATTAGGACATGGATCCGCACATCTTGGATCAATAGAGGGGTCGGTCCATGGAACGAGGGAGATATCAGGGCGTGGATCGAGGGAGAGATTGGGCCATGGATCAAGGGAGAGGTCGAGGGAGAGATCGAGGGAGAGATTGAGCTAGAGATTTGATGATTCTATTCATACTAGAAATCCCTCTCTTTGAGATTGTTTTTACAATATTACATGTTTGAGATCAGATTATTATGTTGGAGACACTTTTTATGATTTATGTATCACATTTACATACACTTATGTTTTATGGTATATACTTGTTATGATTTACATCACATTCATACATTTATGTTTTATGGTTTGAATAGGTTTGTTATATACGTGCATTATTATGGTTTGAACACTTGTTACATCTATAAATACATTGTGCATTATTAATTTATGGTTTTATTTATTTAGCAAGTTCAAGTACATTTATTTAAATTTATTATGGCTTGTTCGTGCACTTGTTGTACATCTATTTACATCATGAAATCAAAATGTTGGACTATCTAATGGTTACTATTTGTAAATTTAAAAAGATGGATATGTACAATTAATTTAAATAAATAGAAATGAATTTGTCTTTAATAAATAGGCCAAGAAATAGAAAAAATTGAATGCAAATATGCTTGAGATTAATGCTATATTTAAAAGTGGAACATAAAAAGGAAATTGGAAATAGGTGATAACTTGAATTCTTAGCTCTAAATGTTCATTTTTAAAGTCACTCTAGCTTAAATACATAAATTGTGCATATATCGTGCTATACATGAACTTGAGAATACCATATAATCTAATACACATGTTCATTTGAATGTGTATGCAAAGAATTCTTGAACTAGATGATGAGCTCAATACTTGTGTCCAGTTGAATGTAAATGAAATCAAATATATTGAAGTGAACTTAAGAATTCCATATAATCTAGAATGTACACATGAATTTGATTGTGCATGCAAAGAAAGTGATCTAGATGACATGAGCTATAAGTGGAGTTGAATGTAAATGAAATCAAATTTCTATTCTTGAAAGTTTGAGAATTCCATGGAACATTTATATATGCAATTGGAAATTGATATATTTAAATCTCAAGTTATGCACATAATATAAGTATCTAGATCTTCTTGGATGACAGTTCTATATAAATTAAAAATTGATCAATCCATATATAATTAGGTCAAAGATGGACCATTACATACATGGTCTCAAGCTATACACGGTACAAACAAAGTTAAATTGATGCCAAAATGTAGCTATCTCAAGCACCCCAAACACCATCACTATGATTCACTACAATGTTCATATATTCCAATGCACCTTGAGGTGAACAAGAAAGACCAATCCAAGAGAACCTGGATACAATCTAACATTCACAAAATGGATTTGATAACTATACTTAAGATAGGCTAATGTTCTTAAGCAAATTTGGATTAAAGATGAAATCAAATTTTAAGGTCTTGATTTTTTATTAGGAGATTGGATTTGAAATGGATGATAGTCTAGATTAAGGATAAGGTCCCTAGATGTTGAAAGCTTTGGGTGATGATGAAAGGACAATATGATGTATGGACTAGATTGAGACCTTAACCAAATTTTGATGTTCAAGTGATGATTTTTGTCCACCTTAGCCCGTCGTGCGAACCCCAAAGGAACTAATAACAACGGAACAATTTTTTTTTTTTTTAAAAGAACATTTAATAAACATACTTAAGTATTATAACATAACAATGTATTAAGAGGCACAACTAGTTCCAATGGGGTACGCGAAGTGACATGACTACACTAACCCATAACAATGATAATAAGATAACAATAATTAATCTATTCGCATAATCTATTCATTCCCACTTCATCATTTAAATTATCCATTAACTATATCCATATTAATAACATATGCACATATGACAATACATGGAACTATAAAGATATAAAGTGTTACACATTTCGATAGGTACAACTCAACATAACCAACTATAACAAATGATCCTGAATAAATACATGGCCTAAATAAATATTACACCCCAATGATAGAAGAATACAACTGACTAAAAATACAACTCAATAACTACATATACAAGTCACATCAAGGTCATCCCAACACACGTGGGAGACAATAAATAAATGAATATATTACATCAGGAGTATATACAACTATTTGGTACATAAGGACACTGGATCATGCACGTCTGCCAAAACCTGCAAGTAAAAGATACATCTGCAACAGAAGGGGGAACCCAATGGGGTGCGAAGCACGTTCCACCCAACCACCCCCGTGCTGAGAGTAGACAAGGAAGGGTCCCCGACCAAGCACACTTAACAATCACAAAGACTCACTCCAAATAGATAACTTAACATCAAAACCACTTAGAAACTCAACATCGACAAATCCAAAGGCACAACAACACCACTCCAGAACACAACAAGTCATAATCACAAGCACCAACGAAACTCAAGGCGTAATATCAAAGACTACTTCCAACAATAACCACAGACAAATCAATGAATCACTTAATCACAACAGACACAATATCACTTAACAACTACAATCACAATATCACTTAACATGACTACAAACACCATATCACTTAACATGAGGTTACAATGCTTCCAGAGAACAAAAGATCATGTACATCGCACAATAACTGATTAACCGTCGACATAGGAAGAGTGTCATGCATAAATTTCCATGAGTTACCCTGGCTCAACCTTCCTAGGCTACCAAACCCCCATCCTGGGTTACCCTGGCTTGCCTCTACCGGCCGCCGAACCCTCATGCAAAACTATGCGTCCCATCTCATCTCGAGCCTTATCATTCACTTGCTTCACGAGAGAGACATCCTTTATCTTTATTAGTGTGAAAGCCCCCCCATTAATTCATTTAGATTATCACTTAATTAAACTCTAGGTGAGTTACCCTGGCGCCCCTTTGTGTTCCGGACCCCCACAAAGAGCCACTCTCCTATCGACAACACACAAAGTACCATACCACAATAGATAGCCAGATAACATAACCTCTCCAATCCAAGGAGAAAACAAAACAAAGAAACTCACTCCAAACACTAGAGGAAACCAAATACGAAAACACACTCCTTCCAAAGGAGGTACAAATCACATTACCCTCTCCTATTTCTTAGGAGGCACAAATCCCCGTTCGTGGAAACCGGGTACAACATAATAGTACAATACATCAAGGCGATTCACAAAATGAACCTCTACACCAAACACCCCACTCTAGAAAACTTCTCTGGAAGACTTACATAGACCTTTAATCCCATTTGCCCGACACGGAGAATAAATAATCTCAAGAAGAACAATTACATTTAACCAAAGCCACAAACAAATTAAAATGAATAATAATTTTCATCCAATAAATCATTCAATTACACGTGAAGACTCATTTCAAAACAACACAAATAAATTTATTTCAACCTTCACAACTAACTATAATCCTATGAACTTTAAAATTAACCAAGCAATTTACTTATAATTACAAAACTTTATTCCCAATTTCAGATTAAACTAAAATACAATAACTTGTAAGAATTATCATATTAAAACGTAATCACAGTATATATAAATCTCGAAAAAGCATTCCAAACAATTCATTATCTAATTTTAGGGTTTCCGCGAGACACAAACCCGATCAAAAGAAAACCACAATAGGTTCAATGAAATCTCAAAAATGAGCAAACAACGCTACACAATTCATTCCAAAATATAATAAATTTCGGCAATAAAACAAATCAATTATTTGAGAATGTTCAATTAATTAACACATAGTTTATTTCTAATTCGCACCCTTACACTATAACATTGCACTATTCAATTTATTTAAAAATCACATAACTTATTCCTAATCTTCTCAATTTCACTATAATATTATACTTGTAAAAATTATCATGTTAAATTTATAATCTCAACATATATTTACATAATATATACATATATATATTTACGCATATACCCACACACTTATATATATATAAATATATAATAAATTAATTAACACATCTATTAAAATCCTCCTTTTAAATCATATAAAAAAAATATATAATAATAAATAAAATAATTAACAAATTATATATATATATAAAATGATATATAATATATAAAACTAAAAAAAATGCACTAAATTTAATTTAAAAACAAATTTATTGAACAGCACGGATTCCGGGCAAAGCCCACAGTACTATGTACTGTGGGCAGTGGGGGGGTACGCCCTCGGCTGCTGTGCGCAGTCAGTGGGGCTGCGTACAGCCTCCACTGGGGGCCGTGCCCACCCCCAACAAACATATAAATTTAATTTAATTTAAATTTTATTGTATTTTTTATTTTATTTTTATTTTACTTTATTTTATATATACCATTCATATTATTTAATATAAACTAGCACGAATTTAAAAAAACGAATTTGCTCAGACACAGGAACCGAGGCCCGACCCAGTGTATAGGCATATGAATATTTATTTATTTATTTATTTTGTTTGCCCAAAACATATTATTTAGATATATATATATTTTTATATTAAAACTTAATTCATAGGAAAAATACAGAAGAGATTATAAAAGAGTCATGAAATTAATTAAATAAATTATATTCAATTTCTGCCATATAAAATCTACAATAAAGATGACTCTTATTTTAATCTCATGAAATAAAAATACAGAGATACATAATAATTATAAAATGTATTTAAATAACCCAATAGTAATGTCACACAAATATGCATACCAAATTTAGTTTAAATACATATAGGAGTATATACATATTTTCAACAGAGATTCAGAAAAATAATAATATAAACAAATAGATTTTACGAAAGACCCAAAATAAATATGGCACGTAGTTTCAACAGTAACACGATTTTTTTATTTCAAACACAATAAATTTCTCGACTAAGTTATATTGAAGAAATTTAAAATAGGTTGCACTACGTTTCCTACAGAAGGTTTCAAGGGTTTTACTACAAATGAGTTTTCAAAACATAAGACTTCATTCAAACAATTTTCAAAAACATAGCAACCAGATTTGTTTCAGATCAACCAAGTATCCAAAAATTTAAAAGAAGAAAACCTGGAGTCCTTCGTCTGAAGAAGAATCCCTTCTGCAGCCTCCTCACGACCCCCTCCTGCAGCTCTCTTTTCTCGATCCTCTACCTTCAACGTTCTTCTGAACAATCTTTCCTTTCCATCTCACAATAATTTTTTCACAATAATTTTTCCCAGCAAATCCTCAAAACCCAAATCTATATTTTATTTTTATTTTTATTTTTTTTTATTTTTTTTATTTTTTCCAGATCCAGAATAACAGAGTAAAACTTGTGTGCGAATAATTCCCTCATAAAAATAATAATTCACTCATTAAAATCAATAAATCTTTTTCCGCTTTCTTTTCCAAAAGCCTCTTTTCTTATTGGTCCTTTTCTAGCTTTTAAAAGCTCACACTTATCTAAAATTTTAATTGAAATAATTTATTTAAATTTAGATATTATCCTCACATAATTTCCTGATTTAATATTAATAAAAATAATATTTAATTACTCTCAACTATATTAATTTAATTATAATTATTTTCACTTTTAATTAATTAAATCACTTTTAATTTACAATCTACTTCAACTTAACATTTTTCTAACACTCAAATAAATCAAATAGCAATGAACCAATAATTAATTATTTTTATGAAATGCAATTGATTAATTAAACATTAACAAAATTAAAAAATACTCCTTGGTCAAACTATATAAAGACAAGATGAGCAGTCCTTAACCTGACTCTGGCAGGGCCAATGAGGACTTGGGGCGGGGACATACTTCCAAACCTACTCCTTTTTCCAGCATTTTACCCATTGGGTTAATTTGGCCTTTCATACTGTCCCTCAGGCGAGGAGGTGGAATCGAGACTTATTCCGGCAATCACATCCAAATAAGCGTCAAGTAGCACATGTATATATATATAATCAACATCCTACCATGAGAAGGAATTGCAGTGTAGCAGGGAACTCGTGAACGAGTGATGCTACACTGTCCTCTCACCTACTCTATTCTAACAATTACAATACCAATAACGAACTAACATTTCTAACCAATTTGCTCATAAGATAACATGATACCTAACTACTGCATCATAACTAATTATTAAACAATTACATCATAAAATAATACTGAATTAAATAACATCACCATAGAATCATCATATTGACATATAAACATTAATGAAACACTATTTGAATAAACAAATAATCCAAACAACACACAGAGTATCATAAATCATACTAATAATGTCATATCAAACGATTATGTCCACTAAAGGGATAACAACATCAAACTACAACCAACCAAATCAAACCCTAATAGTATCATCGTATCAAGTTAACACATAGAAATTAAT
>VDFB02370577.1:0-101610 GCA_007258455.2 Sequoia sempervirens | reverse complement strand
ATTCTCATATGGATACAAATGAGTATCTATTGTGCCCAGGTGAGGTAACTCTATCGTTGGAAAAGGATATGGGAGATGGTGCATGATCCATTACTAGAGACTACGAATTTGGTTCTTGGTAAGCGTAACAAAGTCTTACCTACTTTGGGATTGCAACAAAAAAACCTTAAAAAGGGAAGCTCGGAGAAGGCTTTGAAGGTGGGTAGAAATAAATATTAGGAAAAAATTAAAGTCATGGGGGAGAATTTGGTGGAGTTAGGGCTAGTCAGGGTCATTGAATCCCACTTCTCTAACCTTCAACAATGATTTTCTTGTCATGGAATGCAATGGGATTGAATAACTCCCCTAAACAAAAAGTTGTTTGGGATTTAATTAAAGTTCACTCTCCTGATGATGTGTCCCTTTAGGAGACTAAGTTGTTTATGGATGGTATGAATAATGTGGCCTCCAAGGTTTGGGGGAGGGGTCAATATCAGTGTATTGATGTGCATGGTAGATCTAGAGGGATTGCTTGCCTATGGGAGCCATGCAAGATTTCTCCTATTTGGTGGATAGCTAGCAGAAATTCCTTATCCATGGTTGCTTCAATATTTGAGTCTGGAAAAATTAGCTTGCTTACTAACATGTATGCTCCAATAGAGCTTCCTGGTAAGTGTCAACTTTGGTCCCATATCAGGTTTGTGCACTCCTTAGGTCCTTTTCTTCATTGGATTATTGTTGGTGATTTTAATGTTATTACCAATCTAGAGGAAAAAGGGGAGGGGTAGATAGACTTGATCCATCATCTATGATTTTCAAAGAATATTGATTTATTGAGGTTGATTGATGTTAGACCTGGTAATGGTATGTTCACATGAACCAATAAAAGATGTGGGGAGGGATTTATCAGAGAGATTAGATATATTTCTGGTCTCTAGTTTTTGGATTGGTAGCAGTTGGCTTTCTAGTTTAAAATTTTTGGATTGGAAGGGTTTAGAATATTGGCCCATCAAATTTTGTGCGAGTGGGAGGAAATTTGTTGAGAACCCATCTTTTAAATTCTAGCTTATGTGGTTACGTGAGCCTTCTTTGCAGAATCTCATGAAGGAATGGTGGAGGAAGGGTTCACCTAAGTATGGTACTACTATGTTTACATTTGTTAAAAGACTTCAGTGTGTGAAATACTAGCTTAAGAAGTGGAATAGATAGAGTTTTGGTAATATTTTCAAGTCAAAATTGGATGTCCAATAGCATTTAGACTCCATCACTAAGGAGAATAGGGATCATGGGATGTCCTTGGAATCTCTTAGAGATGAAGAGTATTCCAGGAAAGAGTTTACAAAATGGGAACTAAGGGAAGAGATTTTTTGGAAATAGAAGGCTTTGATTGATTTGTTGCAGGAGGGAGACAAGAATACTACTTTCTTCTTCAATTCAGTTAAGGACATAAGACGTGGTGATTTTTATGTCTTCTCTCATGTCTCCCCAGGGGCAACAACTATATTCCTTCAAGGACATTTTGGAGGAAGCTGCTCAATTTTATTCTTCTCTATTCAAGGAGGATTCGCCTAGATGGTAGAAGTGGAAGAAAACCTTATCCTGGATTATATTCCCTCAACTATCTCCCCTTAGGAAAATTAGATTTTTTGTAGGAAGCTTATCTTATTGGAGGAGGTGGAAGAGATTGTTTTTAAAATGAAAAAAAGGAAAGGGCCCTAGACTAGATGGTTTTTCAATATGATTTTTTTAGGAGTTTTGGGAGATTATCAAGTTTGATCTGTTGGTTGTAGTTCAAGAATCATAATGTAGCAAGCAGATGCTAAGAGAAATGAATTCTACCTTCCTTGTGCTTATCTCTAAGATGGAGGGAGCTACTTCTCTTGATCAATTTAGACCAATTGTCCAATGTAATATGGTTTATAATATTATTTTTAAGTTATTGCTAGAGAGACTTAAGTCGTGGCTTGGTAAGATCATCTCTGAAGAGTAGGGTTTTTTTTTTTAGGGAGGAAAATCCTTGATGGAGTGGTTATTATTGTTGAAGCAATTCACTCTATGGAGAGATCCAATGAGAAGGCTATGTTTATTAAGTTGGATATGGCCAAGGCTTATGATTAGGTTAAATGAGATTTTCTTTGTAAGATGCTCTCTACCTTTGGATTTGGGGAAGGATGGATTGAATGGGTGATGAGTTGTATTGTGTTGGCTTCTTATTTTGTGTTGGTTAATAGGGAACCTTCTCTTTTTGGAGCTTATAGGGGTCTCAGATAGGGTGACTTCTTGTCTCCTTCTCTATTTATTATTATGGTAGAAGGCCTGGGGAGAATCTTGCAAGCCCATGTGAGGCTTGGTCGTATTCATGGTTAGAATTGGGGAAATGGGTTGACCCCCAAATCCCACTTATAGGTTATGGATGATACAAATTTCATGTGTGTTTACATAATTTGTGAAGCGACTAGCATTAGGCATGCTTTGGATATCTATCTAGTAGATTCATGTCAAAAAATTAATGAAAATAAGTCATCCATTTTCTTCTTTAATAATCCACTACATGTTTAGACAAGAGTTGCATGTATCTTAAGATTTCATATTGGTGCTCTTCATTTTGTGTACTTGGGATCACTCTCTCTATTGGTCCCCTACCTAAAGGAACTTGGAAAAATGTGTTGGATAAATTTTGGGAGTGACTTAGTCATTGGACGTATACCATGCTCTACCAATTTATAGGTGTATGGTTCAGATTGCTCCAGTTAGTTTTATTAAGGAGTTAGATGTGCTATATAGATAATTCCTTTGGGATGGTAATCTTGCTTCCTCAAAGTGGAGTTTAGTGAATTGAGATAATGTTTGTACACTAAAGTAGTGTGGTGGTCTTGGTCTACTACAAGCAATCCTCAGTGGACAGGTTTTGGTGGTGAAGTTGTATTAGATATGGTGCACCAACCAAGACCAATCTTGGGCCAGGATCCTTTCCTCAAAATATTTGTAGGAGATAGATTGGAAAGAGAGGCCTAGGATCTCTTTGGAAGGCAAAGGATCTATGACTTGGAACACTCTCAAGAGGGGATCTAGTCTAGTTAAGCAGGGCTTGTTTTGGATTTATAATAGAGGGTTAGCGACTCCTTTTTTGGTTTGACTCTTGGAATGGTCACCCCCAAATCATGACCTCTTATCCATATCTGTAGAATTTTTTTTCTACCTTTGTTGAGGCTAATTGGACTCAAGTGGAAGACTTTAAAGTTTCTAGGAATTTTGGCTAGGTAGTATTTAGTAGGTGGAAAGATGTTTGTGATTGGCCCCTAGGGGGATCTGTGGAGGACCGAGATGAATTAGCTCATATTTTGGCTAGTAGAACTTGTAGCTTCTTGCACATAGATGATATTTTGGCTTGAATTTTGAACCATAGAGGAGTCTTCTCGGTGGTTGTTGGGTATTAGGAACTGGATAGGAGAAAGTATGGTGAGGAGGTTCCTTGGTGGAAGTTTGTGTGGAACAAGTTTGTATGGCCTAAATACAACTTTTTCCTCTTGCTTGTGGCTCGTAATAGGTGCCTCACTTGGGATAATCTTCAAAAGAGGGGCTTTCAGGGTCCTTTCAAGTGCGTTCTATGTGGGAGTAGTGTGGAATCTACATTGCACTTGTTACTTTAGTGTAGATACTCTAGAATTTTTTAGAACTATTGGTGGGAGATTTGGAGGTAGTCTTGTGTGCATGCTTCATCTTTTGTTGAGTTTTGGAGGACTTTGGGGAGGCCTCCTTCTAGGACATTTTATCTTTAAGTGGCTTGGGGTATAGGCCCTTCTTGCATTATATGGCAGATTTGGTTGGAGAGGAATCATAAAGTCTTTAATGGAGTGACTTTATTTTCTCTCAGGTTTGGTAGTAGGCACGTAGCATGGTTTAGAAAACCATTTAGGCCAAATGTGAGGTGGATAGATCCCTCTGGAGGTTGTCGAAGTGGGGGTGTTTCAAGAGCTAGGTTTGGTTGGTGGAGGATCAAGTAGGCCTCTTTCCACTGGTAGGTGACCTTCCACTACGAATATTCAATAGGATGGTAGATGGAATCCGCCTCCTATGGGTTTCTTGAAGATTAATATAGATGTTTCTTCCAAGGGAAATTTTGGTTATGCTAGTGTTGGTGGTGTGGGTAGAGACAATGAGGGATCTCCCATCTTTATCTTTTCCAGGTTTTAGGGCCAAAAAATAACTTTATGGAGGCTTTGGCTATCCTTCTTGCTTTAGAAAAGGGTTGTGAGTTGGGATGGTGTAGGATCATTTATGAGTCTGATTCATAGATTTTGGTGACCATGTTGAATAAGGGTTCCTTAGATGGGGTGGATTGGCTATTGAATTCAGTTGTTCATTAAATTCATTGGATTAGTTCCTCTTTGGATTTGGTATCCTTTGTTCATATCCCTAGGGAATAAAACAAGTTTACGAGTGTTTTGGTGAAATGGGCTTTTGACCATAGGGGTACTTGGTAGATTGATGATTGGGAGCAACTTCCCTTAGATCATTCCCAAAGGTTGAAGTTGTTGCTTTAGGAGGATATTCAAGGTTCTTAGGTTGGGTTTATGGTGTGTGGTTTTGTCTCCTACTGGGGCTAGTCTATGCTTTGCGGGCTTTTCTAGTGGTCCTCGGTGTGGGGGTGTGTATTAATTGCAATGTCTTTCTTCTTGATTGAATAAAATTTTAACCCTTTTTATTAAAAAATATTTTTTTCTTACTTTTTAGGGAACATAATTTTTTCTACCAAACATAAAGGTTTATGTTCAACACACATGGAAAAAACAAAACAAAATAAATTGAAATTTACTTTTTCACTCTATATCTATGTCCTTGTTTTAATTTTAAAAATGGATTATTTTTGATATATACAAAAAGGTTACACATTCTGGAATAAAATCACTAAATTATTATTAATACAAATTAAATAATAATAAATAAAATATGCAATAAAAAATTATGAAAAATGTGCATGCACAAGATAGCAATGTTAGAGATCTATATTCAAGAAATTATGATTTTATCTTATTTCGAATAAAAAGTTGTGTTATGGGATAAATGCCACTCATTAAAATATTAAGTATAAAAAAGACATTATTAAAAATACTTTTAAAATCATATTTTTTTTATAAATATATATTTAGAACCTACAAAAAAAATCTTTAAAATAATTGGTCCACATCATCTTCAGTTTCTTAATAGTTTGCTTGCTATAAGTGACAAAAAGTGACAATTTGGTTAAAAATGATGATTTCAATATCTCACTTAGGCCAAAAAGAGGTACACTATTATAGGATCACCCACATGATGATGATGATGATGATGAAAAATGATTATAATTTATATATTTATAAATTAAAAAGTAGTATTATATATAAATGTGTCAATTATGATTTATTCTCTAGAGTGATTGACCTAGATGTTGTGACTTCTCTTACATGTCCTTACTCTTGAGATTATTTTGATGAAATTTTCTTATTTATATTTCCTTCATGCATCAAGTTTGATAGCTTCATATGTATTTTTGTAAGTTGTACTACCTGTATGGCATTTGGATTATTATAAAAATAATATACACATTATCATTAGCATTGGAAGAATCTATATTAAATTTATTTATACCAATTAGACTCTTTATGTCGAGGCACTAAAGATATATTTTCATGATCATGAATATCCTCCACTTGTATCATATTTTTTCAATTTAAGACCTTAGATTTTATGTTTTATTTGAATACATCTTTTATAGTATTTTCATTTGTTTGATAAAAAAAATAGCCCTTAAATGTGAGTAGATTATCTCGAGATGTATTAACGTGTTTAATGAGAGGTACACTAATAATTATTTTATTACAAAAGTTATTTTAATAGTACATGCGGAGGATGTTCTAAGCTAGAAAACTCTATATATCTTTTGGGTTTGATGTTTGTAAGATGACCATTTCTACCATTGACAATGATGACTCTTGGAATTGTCCTCTTTTCCTTGTTTAAGTTTCATACTTTTCATGATATTTTTGATGGTTTCAAAGACATTACCCAAACCTTTCTACTTATTTTAAGTATTAAAGCATTAAGGATGGTATATATTGTATTGCTAAATGATTGTATGAATATGAGAATATCTGAAATTTAATAGTTTTTATGTTGATTATGGTTATTAATGATGAAGAGATGCCTTTGAAATAAACTAACCCCTACAACAAAGGATCTCTTAACCCACAATAAAGGATGCCTATCAATTTGTAGCCAAGGGGTGATCACCTACAACATATAAAATCTTTTGTGGCTGATGAAGGCAATGGTAGAAGATTGCGGAAATGATTTATTTATAGTTCATTCTATTGTTATTGATGATAACACTGAATATAAATCATAGTGGAGGAAATAAGATATTTGTGATAACATTGGTCATGACTCATAAATAGTTATGCCATGTTGAGCATATTTTTCCATTATAACTATATTCTTTATGATGCAAAGTATAATGTGATTATGACACTCTTACCTATGCATTCTTAGTTTTTCATTACTATTTAAAATAAGACTGAGTCCTCTTTCTATGTTTTTGGGAGAGTTGACAATTGTTTACAGTTTGTTTTCAGTCCAATAATGATTGAACCCTCGAGATCCTATATATGTCTAATATTTTGAGAGGTTGAGGATCTAGCATCTTAGTGTTTTTAGATTTAGATATGAAACATATTTCCTATCATTTAACACTATAATACAGGAGCATCCTAGGTGAAAGTGCAATCAACATCAACCAAAAAAAAATTAAATTTTAAATTTGCATTTGCATTTCATGTTAGGAGGCTAATTTCATGTTAGAAGGATAATTTGAATAAGTTTGGGAATAATTATATTTAATTAAATAAATATCATTTTTGTTATGCAAGTTAGCAAGTGGAGATAGTGGCCGAGGTGTAGTTGCATTTTTGGAAAATTTAAGAAAAGCAGATTTGGGTGTTGGGTTTGTGAGAGTTACAAAATGACATAAAAAACCATTTATTAATTTTACCATTAATGAAACCACTCATTCCAGGAGAGGTGGGTGTATTTTTCCCAGTTGGAGGAAAAATATGATTTTTAGGATTTTTGGGAAGAGGTGTGTTGCATGTTTTTGGCATTCATTATTCACTACAGATTTGGAGAAAGGGAGAGCTTGGTGTTGTATTTTCTCAGGGGGTTTTGAAAACCTTTGTTGTAGGTTGAGAGGATTATGGAAGCCATTAAAGATTGAAGGCTCTATTGTTGAAGGTTGAAGGGTTTCAGGTGATTGATTGCAAGAGAAAGATGCAAATTTTGAAGTGCTCATGGAGCATATTGGTTGCTTTTTGTTGTTGTTTATTTTGTGTTCAGGAAACTTTGTTGTTGATTTGTATGCACTGTTGAGGGTGTTTGTGTGTTTGTTTTCAAAAGAAGAGGGTTGTTGAGAATCCATCTTTCATCAGTGGTATCAAAGTAGAAATATTTTGAGTGTGAACAAACTATCGAAGAGAGGCAATTTGCACCAGGATTAAGCTTGTGGGTGTGTAGAAAAATGTATGCAAGAGGAGACCCACATGGTAGGGGTAGACGAAGAAATGAGAATGTTGTCCATGGTGATGATTTTAGAGCCTTGAGAAGGTAGGTGGAAGCATTACAAGAACAAATTAGAAGATGGTTTGCACAGAGCAGAGAACCAATTAGTGATGAAGAAGAAGAAACCTCAGAGGATGCTAACCAAACAAGTGAACAAAGAGATGCAACAACAACAACTACCAATGACCCATTGTTTATTGCACTATAAAGGATGGGAAAATACCAAAATTTGATGTTCCTAAATTTAGTGGGATTTTGAATCTAGAAGAGTTAGTGGATTGGATCAACGGCATGGAAGAGTTCTTTGAGTTTGAAAAAATTAAGGATCCTGATAGAGTGAGGTATGCAAAAACTAGATTAAAAGGGACATGCTTCAATTTAGTGGAGAGAGATTCAATTGGAAAGAGGAAGGAGAGGCAAGGAGAAAATTACTAAGGGGATATAATGGTGGATAAATGTAAAGATAGTTCATTCTAGTGGACTATGAGCTTGATTTTCTTAAAAAATGCAAGGGTTAAAACAAGGGACCAAAAAAGTGAGAATATACAGAGGAGTTTCAAAGGATCCCGATTAGAATAGGACATGCTAAAGAAACTAAGGAGAAGATTGTAAAATATATTAATGGTTTGAGGTTGATCATACAAGAGGAGATGAATTTGGTGAGAGTTTACACAATGGAAGATGCATATCGAATTGCCTTAAAATTTGAGGAAAGAATGGAAAAAAGGTATGAAAGTAAGCAAAGAGGAAGAGGCCATGATGAGGAGGTTGAAGGAAGAATATATGGAGAAGATAATAATAAAAAAAAATCAGAAAAAATAAGACCAAGGCAACAACAAAAATTAGAGATGAATATTCATATGGTCCTAGAGATTAAAATTCAAGAGGTAAAGGAAGATCGGGTAGAGGTTTTGGAAGAGGAACCTTCAAAGGAACCTATTTTAAGTGTGGAGAAGAGGTCCATAGAGAATATGATTGTCCTCATGAAGAGGAAAGACTGAGAAGATCAAAAAATCATAGGGTAAAAGTATAAACCTATGTCACACTTTTGACCAAAATAATAATTCTGAGGGAATTATTTTCAGCTGGTACGTTTTTGGCCGAGAGGGTTTCGACTGAAGCCATGGGGCAGTGACATAGCATCAACGTGGTAGTACCTTTTTGGCTGAGTGGATTTTGGTTGAAAGCCACTCGGTCGAAAAGGTACCAACCGAAACACAAAAAATAAAATTAAAAAAAAGGACCAGAGCCCAACCATTTTGCATGCTCGGGTGAAAGATTTTGAGGCGAGAGCTCATCGACCAAAGTGAAGATTACCAAATATGATAAATACCCAGGTCTCTTTTGATTTGCTTTATTCTACGTTGGTTTTGGCAACTCTGTCGGCATGTGTTTTGTTTGGGAGCTCTGTCGGAGTTAGGGTTTGTGTGATTGTGATAGGGAGGTTGGATGAATCAATCACCGATTCATGCTCTAGGTCTTGTTTGGAAGACCTCTAGGGTGTCTCACTCCACCACTACAACCTATACGACCTTCCTTTACTTAGGATCCCCTGGTCTTGCCTTGCCAACCCCAACTACCAACATAATTCCTCCTACCAAGTCCACCTTGGTACAATCTTGCAACTCTAACCTTAGCCCTTAATCCACCCTAAAGGCTACAATCCTCCAAAATATTGAATTTAGCTTTGTAGGGGTGTGGAGGTGTTTCTAATGACTTCAATCCATCCTAATTTGGTTCTTGAGGGTCCACTTGACTCCATTTCCTAGTCGCTTCCACCAAACCCTCATTTAGACCTAAAAGGCTACTAGCCCTAGAAGCCCCAATTAGGCCTCCTCCGAGAAAACAGGTTTGTTCTCCAAAACTCTCCAAGAAGACCTCAATATTTTCTTGGGATTCCTGGTTCATATGCCCATCTCTCAAGGATTTTTGGGGTCTTGGGCCTCAACTGTCCGTACAAAGCCCTAACCTAGAAATGAGCAAAACTAAGTCTTTTAAACCCTTTCCTGGCTGCTCTCAAACTGTTAAGTATTCCTCACACCAGATGGATTGATGGAGCTTCCTCCTCCATGCCATGTCTTGGAAAGACACCTATCTGTCTTCTCCAAGTAGTAATTTGGCAAGAAATTGACACCCCTGCAAATCAAGTGCTCTGCACTATGGTCTTTCCTAGCCGGGCACTTCCTTGGCTCGCCTAGGGCAAGACCTCCACAATAGCTCCTATGTTTTCAAAGGCCATAAACCCTACCATATGTACATACATGGAGTCTAGTCACTATTCCCAAAGGTCCGTACAATGTGTACGGTGGGAAAGTGAACTAACACTCCATTTTCACAAAACTGCCTGGTTCAGACCAGCAACAGTATGAAATCAAAACTATTTACAAATAATGCATGAAATTGAATAAAGAAACTAAATAATATCACAAAATGCTTGAAGAACTACTACACTACACCCTACACAAATTACAGTGCCATCAATAATCCATTAAAACCTCACTTCAATGCAAAAATTAGAAAATTCACTCTCAAACACACTTGCTTTTCTTCAATTCACAAAACTTCAAACATGACAAATACTTCCAAATGCTTCCAACCCCTCTCCCATGTCGAGGTCACCCCTAAATAGGTCACCCAAATCAGTTATCCTCTCCTTGGCTCCTCTTGGCCGCTTGTAGCTCCAATTGAGCAACATTTTCAAATATTTTGCAAGAATTCCTAAAAATCCAAGACCTCATTTTGAGCTAGAACCTAATGACTCCTATTCTATGGTCAACATGACCTTCATCAGATGATCAACACCCAATCAAAAATGCCACTAAGGCACAACCAAAAATGAACATGAATAGATTTTTAAGTTGGCCCAAACAAATTTCCAAAACATGACCTTCTAGACAATCTAAGGTATCCTATGGGTGCTCCTGCACCAGATTGGTTCAAAGAAATTCAATTGGTTATTTTATTGGCTAAATGTGTTGCAAATTTTTGGTGTTTGTGATTTACATGAAAGAAATGCATATATCTTTGTGATATGTATTTCAGAACATTAAATAACAATTTTTGTTGTTTAAATTGTGTAAAAAAAATTCTCTGGTGAACTAGAAATATGGGGTTTGTTGTTGTATCGACAACCATGGTATTGTTTTTAAAATTGGAAGCTCTTTTTAGCATAGTAGCACGACACTTACATGATAACTACACAATGTGGATGAAGTAAGTGTTTTTAATTAAATAGATTCAAAATGGGAAGAACATGGAAATTAAAAAAGCCCTAACTTTGATCATTATAAAATCCCTTAGCTGCCTAGATGGAAAAACTAAGGGTCGATTGAATACACAATCACTCTAGAAAGTAAACCATGTGAATTGAGCATTCAAACCTTTATAAGGAATACATTTTAATTCATTTGAGTGATTATCAGTCCTATTTTGTCTAGATAAAGAGGTGAACCCAAAATATAATGTGCACATATTAGTGACATTAATCTTGAGGGAGTACTTTGAAGTCATGAAAAGAGATTCATAAAGAGCTTCTCAATAGCCTATTTGCTCACTACATAATGCTTTTTTCAGAACCATATGTTGATTGTTATATTCACTTCCATGTCATTATTTTGCTCACATGTATCCATGAAAAGGAAACTATAAATGAATAAGTTTCCTATCAAGTACGTGAATTTGGGGTCACTCTTAGACTAGTTTCATTTCATCGTTCAATAATTACTTGTTTGGTGCATAGCCTCAAGAGTGAGCTCTTTAATAGATAGTAGGTTTGTTCAAACTTACTTTTCTTCCCTTTGAGCTGTGGGAAATGAAAAAATAGAGAAAAAAGTGAGAGATCCATGATCAGTACAGTGAGGAAATTACCTAAGTAGTGAAAAATATGTCATTCCAATGGTGGAATAGGAAAAGTCAAGCCCAATTTGTGTGTGTTTTCAGTTTTCCTTTACTTCATTCCTGCACAACAAGACTTTCTATAAACTAGTTAATGCTTTGGTTTTTCAGGGCAGCTGCAGAAATAAATTAGGGATTTCATATCACCGACCATTTTCTAGCTCATTGTCATACAAAGAACACTAAAGTTGAGAATACCGTTAATAATTGATGAGATTTTTTTTGGTGAATGTTTGATGTTATTGGGGTTTTCATATGAGTGGTGTTTTGGTAGTGTATGAAATCACATGATTATTTACCAGCCGATTGTCAAAAAGAATTATGGGAAATTTAAATTGTCACCTCCACTTTTCATATAAATTATTTACCTTGACACACATTTATCTCTTTCTAAACAATGCTATTACAAAGGTTGATAAGGGAAGGATTGGCAAACACAACTCCAGAGGAATTTTTAATATCTATAAGAGAAACTAACTAGGGACCAGACTGAGAGAACTAATAGAATCCACAACACATAGATAAGTAAAAGGAACAACTTCAAGCACTATAAAACATGTAGAACAAATGTGTGAATTCAATTGAGCATCTAATGATTTCAAAGAATGAGGTGATTTTAGCCTACATCTCTAATATCAACTCATCTCTTCTTTTTACCTGTTGCCTCAATCTACATGTCACATCATGCTTAGCAAACAAATTAGGACTTGTGTCTAACGTGCAAACTGATTCTGAGCTGTTGAACTGCTGTAAACACTTATTAGACAAATCAGGTTGCTCTATAGGCTCCCATAATGGAATATTTTCTCTACTGTTGGAAGGCATTGAAATTTCTAATAGCTTGTGTTGTTGCAAGGAAAAGGGTGTGTGAACTTTCATTTTCACATTGGTAGATAACATCTTGATGCCCTATCTTCATCTCTACCATTCCATGAGAACCACCCCATCCAGTCTATAGCAACATAGCATTGAATGCAATGGATGAACTCCCAAAGTTCCTTGTGTGTCAGATTTTTTGTCTGGCTCATTTAGTGTTTTGACATTATCCCTTTTCCAGTTAGTCTCAATACTCCACTTCAATTTATGCCCAAGATTAACTGAAAAGATACTCATAATAGCCCCATTCAATATAACCACCTAGTTTGGGCCCACTTGAGAGACATTTTGGACTAAATTTTGCACAAAAGAAGACTTCCCAATTTGTCCACTTTTCTCAAAATTATTCATAATATTCAACCTTCTAATACCTGGCAGTTTTAAGGTTCAAGTTTGGAATGAAAATCAAGCATCCAAGAAGGTGTATGGATGTAAGCATTTTTTGTGTAAATGCACTGGCTATGTTGTTAACAGTCTTGATAACAGTTTGTACAGATATTAGTGACTGAAGAATAACTGGTTATTATCAAATGATCATGTAATATGACACCATACTTACCCATACACATTAATTTCATTAAAAAATGTGATCAGATTCATAACCTCAAATTCATATCCTTTCTCTTAATGTTGAAACATTGTGTGCAATTTTAGCACAATGTCTTGTTGTGCATCATCAAAAGGTTCAAAGGTCTAGCTCTCTAGCATTGTGTACAACAAATTTTTTAAAGCTAGAAGGCAAGTTAAATTCTTGTTTGATCCATAACCAATGTTAGGCATGAGTGTGCATCCTTTAAACTTTCTTTATGAGCAAAGTTTCCTTTCCCAAAAGCTCCATAAAAAATCATTAATGGTCTTCTATAAACGTGATTGTATTCTTTAAACACCTTCTAAAAACCCTTTCAACACAATAAAAATTTTGTAGGCTAAACTAATGTTCCCCTATATTGAAAATGGTTATGCACAAAGTCTATAACATATACATGCATAAGTTTGATGATCCATGGATGAAACGATACCCATGTGATGAATTGGTCTTCAGTAGTGAAAATCTCAAAATACAAAGAGGAAAATTGAAAATCTATGTCTTAAAATAAGAACTCTGAGAAAAAATCTTGCAATGAACTTGTATGAAACACAATTGAAAACAAGTTGGGAATGAACTTGTATTACATGTGGGAGTGGAATGGACTTTTTTGTTTTTTCTATAGATTATATATATGCAAAATTAATCAAATGTGAAGGATGCACATGATATACTTGTTACCCAATTTTCACCCACGGGATCAATCAGGCAGAATATCATGTGGCAGAGGTTCGAGAAGGCCAAATAAAAAATTTACACAAGGGAAGAAATCATGCATCTGATGACATCTCATGGGGATTTCAGTTGGGAGGCCTGCTCTGTGGAGATGTGCCTCAATATTCTATGCTCAATCTTCATTACAGCCAGGTCGGCATGACATCTTCAATGTCTGGCCAACTGGCTGCTTGATACACTCTGTTTGGGATAGGTCGCTATGACCTAGTCTTGGTCTTGCCGAACGTGTCATCGTGGAGCCTATCACTACAGCGGAGAGGGTTTGGTATGACCTCTTACCGCATGGGTTTCTTTGGCCGATAGGCCATTCAATCGTCAGTCGCCGAGACTCTCGACAATCACAGGCTTCAGGATAACAAAGCGCTCAGTGAAAGGTCCCAATGAACAGTAGAAGTTTCCCTGACTTGAGAAGCCTTCAGTGTAATGATGCATTCGGGGAGAGTCTCGGCGAACCAGTGGTGCCCCGCCAACAACTAAGAGAGTGCCATGAGGAGATGCCTTCGCTAGGAAGTCTCGGCGAATGCATAGAGTCTCATCGAAAACCAGCGGTTTCGCCAATGAAGTCATGTCGATGTGAGGTCTGGCCGATGGAGTGGAGTCTCGACGAACGGGAAAAGATCTTCGGTGTAACACAAGGAGTTTCGGGGAGAGGTCTTAGCGAAACTAACATGTCTCGCCGAAAGGAAAGATGAGCCCTCACCGAGACAAAAGCAATTCGGTAGGACTCTTGCCGAAAGCACACGATGGATTTTCGGGCAGACAAAGGGAGATCTCAGCAAAGGATATCGCCTTCGGCAAAGTGTCTTGCCAAAGGATAAAGGTCACGGTGAAAATAAAGGCGATGTCGGCAAAATAAAGAAGTGCTCGGTATAAAGTCCGGCCAGTAGACCAATGTCTTGCCGACTACAAAGGAGCTCGCCGTGAGATAAGGCTGTCGGCAGGAGGTCTTGCCGACTTGGTAAGGTCTCACCGAATGCCAAAAGAGCCCGAGCCCGGGGGAGGAGAGTGAGCTCGGGGTAAATAATTTAAGCTTGCCAGGAGGTCTCATCGACCTGGAGTGTCTCGCCGATAGGAGGTTCCTTCAGTGAGAGCGGATGCATGTGACAAAAGGTCTCAGCGACTAAGTAGTGTCAGACCGACAAAGTATTCCATCAGGGAGAGCAGGATTGTTCGGCATAGGTCTGGCCGAGTGTGGGATGTCCTGCCGACAAAGGTGGCCATCAGTGTAACATTGGGAGTTCAAGATGAGTCTTTCCAACTCTATAGGTCTCCCCGACCATTAAGTGCAGGAGAATGAGCCCTCACCGAGACAAAATTAGTTTGGCATGACTCTTTCTGAAACAAAGGGTGCTCGCCAGTGGTCTTCCAGACATGGAGGAGTTCGCCGAAGAAAATGAAATTCTATAAGATGTCTTCTCGAATGAAGGTGGTCTCAGCGATGGATATGGATAACTTTCAGCTTGATTAATGAAGCTGTTATGACTCTTGCCGATGATGTGAATCATGCCGATAAGTTGTGAATGATATAATCGCATCGACGAGACACTTTCAGTGTCTCGCCGAGGTGCGATTCTTTTCAAGAAGTTTTTGACCACCCACAGGGTCCATGGGGAATACTCTTGACCAATCAAGGGGAGCTAGAGGCAAGTCGTGGCAGCTTGACCGATAGGAAGAAAATCAACAAAATGACAACACAAGATGAATGCAACCCGAATCACGGTGAACTCAGTAGCATTCAAGGCGTTCAGTCGACTAGCTCAATAGGACACGATGCCAGGAATTGAAGGCGGTGGTTGCAGAAAGATCAAGAGGGGACTCCTTCGAGAATGTTTCTTCACCGACACCAACAACAGGGACACATAAGCCTCAACATTAATTTCAATAAAAAGATCTAGGGATAGTTTCCTTCTGAGCAGGATATTTTTGTAAGCCCTAAGGGGCCAAGATCTTTTCTGTATATAAGGCATTTTTATGCCTTTTTGTAAGGAGTTCAGATGTATGCTCTTCTGAAGTTTGTGACCCTTTTGCAGTCCTCTCTCAGACTAGCAGGCTTCTGTAATTCAGCTTGGAACATAATATACAAAATCTTCCTTGGTTACCATTGATGGCCCATCTCTTCGCCTTATGATTCTTGTGAAGTATTGTGCATATTTTAAGTGATTCATTGAGCTACTTAGTGAAATTTTCTCTTTCCTAGTAGCTTTTGTTTCATGTCATGCCTTTCTTTGCAGAGTAGTATCATGTAGGTTTCAAACTGTGTTTACTTAATCTTGCACATGATCTTCTATTTTGTGAAAATCTACCTTTCCTTCTTGAAGCTCATGGGCATTTCAAACCTGTTTGAACTTGTAATCTACAGGATCTTGTTGTGCAGTCTCATGGCTGTCACCAGTATTCAAGTGTAGCCCGAGTATTTCATTGTTCCTATCATTTCGGTGTATCACCTTAGTTTAGTTTTCATTTTATGCATTGTCTCTCTCCCTTTTCCTTCAAGGAATCAGTAGTTTAGGTGGTACCCAAAGGAAGCCGGCCTTCTCCGGAGGTTCATTTCAGCCATAGGTGACCCATAGCCTTGAGATGATCCTATTGTGTCTCTAGAAAGCTCAGTTTCTTGTAAACTCTGCACAGGGTGCAATTCTAGGTGACAACAATACTTTCACCTTACATGTATGTATGTGTGTACATACATGTACATATATATGTATATGTATGTATGTGTGTACATGTATGTGTATATACTTGAGTGCACATACATGTACATGTGTACACATATATATGTAAATGCATGTGTATGTATGTGTATGTACATGTATGTACATACATACATTTTTCCTAAATTTACATTTCTATAAACCCAAAATTGAAAACCCCAAATTTCTAGTTCACCATGTGTACATGTACATGTATACATATGTGTATGTACATGTGTGCACATATATATGTGTATGTGTGTACATGTATGTATGTACATAATGCATGTACATGTGTGTATGTTTACATATATGTACATGTGTGTACATGTGTACATGTATGTATGTATTATATACATATGTGTATGTGTGTATGCATGTATGCATGTATTATATATGTGTGTGTATGTGTGTATGCATGTATGTATGCATATATACATGTGTATGTATAATGCATATATGTGTGTGTGTGTGTATGTATGTATGTACATATATGTACATGTACATGCACATGTGTATGTATGTATGTATGTATTTAAATATATGTATGTATATGTACGTGTGCATGTACATATATATATTTATGTATATAAATATATATATACATATATACATATGTCATGTACATACACACATACACATATATGCATACATACACATATATACATGTATATGTACACACACACACACACACATATATATATATATATGTACATACATGTACACATACACTCCCACATGTACATGTACATACATACATACACATAAATGTATATATACATACACATGTACACATGCACACACACACACATATGTATATATATATGTACACATGTATTGAAAGTCTCTTTGGAGTTGTCAAATTTCTTATGTGATCTAAGTTGCTACAAAAGTTGAACTATTGAACATAGAGATAGATATAAAGTTTGAACTATCTCATTAGATATATTTAAAGTTAAAAATGTTTTAGTTTTGAAACTTGAAAATTTTGTTTAATTTAAATATATATTTGTTTTAGTTTTGAAATTTTCAATTTAAATTTGTTTAACATCATGTATATTTTGTTTTAATAATATACAAATCTCTATCTATTTACATATACAAATATACATATCATGGCCGATGAGGGATCTCATCATTCCCCTCGTTCTGAGCAAGATGCTCAAACTAGATCAAATTTATTTCAGGATAGTATTGCTAGATTAGACAATGCTCTAAAATGTTTAGAGCAAACAATTCACAACTCCCCCAATTTGGCTAATTGAGATAGAATAGTCACTATTAGACAAGAGATTTACAAAAATGATCGAGACAATTTGATCATACAATCCTTGTGATGAAATCAACATTGAGTAGTTTTATTTGTCTCTTGCTAGGAGTGTTACTGGCACAGTGAAACATAGAGAAGTTGCCAAATTAGTTTCAAGTGAAAATGTGTTAACCATGTTCCCTCATTATAGAGGAAAAAATAAAATTAGAGGATATGTGGTTACGAGGTGTGTAGATCCTCTTGTTGTGCCATTCATATACCCTAGATGGTTGGCAACGCATCATAGATGGCCTCACAATGATGAGTTGCCATAGTATTTTGTCAAATAGTTATATAAAAAATTTCATTTACATATAGATGTGGACTACACATCTTATCCCGAGCATGCTAGCCAAGGTAAAGGTCATTTTTTTGACAAACCACAGTTTAGACGTTTAGATTTTCCATCGCCTGTGGACAAGAGGGAATTAGTTGGCCCAAAAATTTTGGTTTTACCAAAATGTCTACAATTGGCAACAACAGGCTCCACTCAAAGGTAGATTTTTGATAACATTGCCTCTATTACGACACAAATCAATCATATTTCATCTGATCGAGTTGGTAGATACTTATTACGCCCTCAGATTAGCCTTCCTCCCACTACGACTACAGTTGCATCGTATGATCCATTTATTCGTGCCGATCTACCTACTCTTTTAGATGTCGAGCATATGACCCACATGAATTTGCGTACTATGTGTAGAGTCTTAGTTTTGGATTTACTAGCAGTATATCAAGTTATTAGTGAGGACCATGGGATGCTCTTGACTAGATACATGACTTTATTAGATGGCGATATCCTAGTACACATACGAGCCACAGGGTGGAAAATGCAGAGGATATTCCACATCATCCTACAAGATCCCATGCACATCATGTTTCTATCGATCCTTTAGCTTGTCTAGGTCGGCGTCAGGATGTTACAGGTCATGTTGAGGCTACTGTGACACTTGATCTTGTCCATGGGACATATAGTCAACTTCTTTTTTCCACTGATATTGCACATGCTATAGATCCCCCTGCAATGATGTCTTTACATTCTCACGATCTTAGTGACATTGGTAGAGCCATCAATCAGGCACAACAAGTACTTGAATATAATTTATACATATAAAATTGTGTTCTAAAAAATTACTTGTATGTATATGTATACATGCAATGCATTTTAAAGTCTAGTTGTTTAACTCCTAATTGAAATTGTGTACTTGAAAATTTTAAGCCGTATGGTGATTTGTTAGACTTTAGAAATTTGGAACATGATGGCAATCCCGCGCAGTATGCAGCTAAGGTACATTTAAATTTAATAAAAAAATTAATTACTTGAATATAATTTATACATATAAAATTGTGTTCTAAAAAATTACTTGTATGTATATGTATACATGCAATGCATTTTAAAGTCTAGTTGTTTAACTCCTAATTGAAATTGTGTACTTGAAAATTTTAAGCCGTATGGTGATTTGTTAGACTTTAGAAATTTGGCACATGATGGCAATCCCGCGCAGTATGCAGCTAAGGTACATTTAAATTTAATAAAAAAATTAATTACTTGATCTTGTTTGAACACATTGAACTTGTACATTGTAATTTTAGATAATTTTACATATATGTACACACATATATACATGTATTAAAAATTAAATTTAAACATGTGTATACTTGAACACATGTAGGGGTTGGGACGAGGCTTAGGACATAGATATGGAGATCTTGGATTAGGACATGGATCCACACATCTTGGATCAATAGAGGGGTCGGTCCATGGAACGAGGGAGATATCAGGGTGTGGATTGAGGGAGAGATTGGGCCATGGATCAAGGGAGAGGTCGAGGGAGAGATTGAGGGAGAGATTGAGCCAGAGGTTTGATGATTCTATTCATACCAGAAATCCCTCTCTTTGAGATTGTTTTTACAATATTACATGTTTGAGATCAGATTATTATGTTGGAGACACTTTTTATGATTTATGTATCACATTTACATACACTTATGTTTTATGGTATATACTTGTTATGATTTACATCACATTCATACATTTATGTTTTATGGTTTGAATAGGTTTGTCATATACGTGCATTATTATGGTTTGAACACTTGTTACATCTATAAATACATTGTGCATTATTAATTTATGGTTTTATTTATTTAGCAAGTTCAAGTACATTTATTTAAATTTATTATGGCTTGTTCGTGCACTTGTTGTACATCTATTTACATCGTGAAATCAAAATGTTGGACTATCTAATGGTTACTATTTGTAAATTTAAAAAGATGGATATGTACAATTAATTTAAATAAATAAAAATGAATTTGTCTTTAATAAATAGGCCAAGAAATAGAAAAAATTGAATGCAAATATGCTTGAGATTAATGCTATATTTAAAAGTGGAACATAAAAAGGCAATTGGAAATAGGTGATAACTTGAATTCTTAGCTCTAAATGTTCATTTTTAAAGTCAATCTAGCTTAAATACATAAATTGTGCATATATCGTGCTATACATGAACTTGAGAATACTATATAATCTAATACACATGTTCATTTGAATGTGTATGCAAAGAATTCTTGAACTAGATGATGAGCTCAATACTTGTGTCCAGTTGAATGTAAATGAAATCAAATATATTGAAGTGAACTTAAGAATTCCATATAATCTAGAATGTACACATGAATTTGATTGTGCATGCAAAGAAAGTGATCTAGATGACATGAGCTATAAGTGGAGTTGAATGTAAATGAAATCAAATTTCTATTCTTGAAAGTTTAAGAATTCCATGGAACATTTATATGCAATTGGAAATTGATATATTTAAATCTCAAGTTATGCACATAATATAAGTATCTAGATCTTCCTGGATGAAAGTTCTATATAAATTAAAAATTGATCAATCCATATATAATTACCAAAGATGGACCATTACATACATGGTCTCAAGCTATACATGGTAAACAAAGTTAAATTGATGCCAAAATGTAGCTATCTCAAGCACCCCAAACACCATCACTATGATTCACTACAATGTTCATATATTTTAATGCACCTTGAGGTGAACAAGAAAGACCAATCCAAGAGAACCTAGATACAATCTAACATTCACAAAATGGATTTGATAACTATACTTAAGATAGGCTAATGTTCTCAAGCAAATTTGGATTAAAGATGAAATCAAATTAAGGTCTTGATTTTTTATTAGGATATTGGATTTGAAATGGATGATAGTCTAGATTAAGGATAAGGTCCGTAGATGTTCGAGATTTGGGTGATGACGAAAGGACAATATGATGTATGGACTATATTGACGCCTTAACCAAATTTTGATGTTCAACTGATGATTTTTTATTAATGATGGAGAATGGATGTATGGTTGAGATGGATCTAGATGGATAATTTAAATTATTATATTTTGGATGAGGATAGATGGATTCGATTATAGTCCATTTGATTAGGATGAGATTAGGTTGATAATGTGATTAGAACATGATAATGAATGATTAGGAAGGGATGATTCTAGGATGATTATGATTATGGGTTATTACCTGATAAGGTGATCTTAACTTGATGATTAGGATGGGGGATGCTTAAGATGAAAATAATAATTAGGATGTGATGATTAGGATACATGAAAATGGATGATCATTTAAAATTATTGAATGCCACATTAGTAACATAAAAAATAAAGAAAACTAGAGACAACATGTATGTCTAGATTCTTCACCACTCAAACACCAAATCAACTATAATATACTTGTGGAGTTGAATATTAAAATGAAATTAAAGATTCACGAACTTAAGAATTCCATGGAACATAAATTTAAATGCAAAATTGGAACATAAACTAGGTTTTGTACAAATTACACACATATATATTCAATCTAGCTCATATATAAGTGGAGTTGAACAAATATTTATTCAAAGATTTGAAAGTGAAATTTTAACAATTCCATGTCAAACATAAAAATACAATCAAGGGATCTAGATGATTTAAAGGAATTTAGGCAAAATGTGAACTATTTAATTTAGTCACTAGGTTTCAAGTAAATTGTGCATGTACATATATATGTATGATCTAAGATTCAACAAATAAAATCAAAGATTCTTGAGTGATATATATATGATCTAACATACATGTATTTAAGTGGAGTTTCAAATGTAAATTATGAAATCAAAGATTCTTGAACTAAATTAAGAATTCCACATTGAACAAATTTATTTCAATACAATTCCAAAAATAAATGACCAAGCCTTTGAAAAAAATCCATTCTAAATCATGTCACATGTCCAATCAATATAAATATAGTATAGATCTAGATCTATAATTTAAGTTTGAATACATATATATATATATCCAGTCATACATGTACATATATCCAAAAAACAACTTAAAGCTCCTAGTACATAAAATCTGGATCCTCTCTATCTTTAATTATCTCTAAAATATTTTCATGATCTTCAATAGGCAACCTCCACTTTTGTTTGGCACGTCCTCTTTTAGGTAAAGTTTCTAAATTTATTTTTGTTGCCAAAACTAAGTGACTGTAATGTAGAACCTTTTGTCCTGGCCTATAATCAACAAATATAATACCATTTTTATCTATATTTATTTGTTGATAATATGTGCCTTCAATAACGACTGATCTAATGGGATATTGTTGTCCATCACCATCTGTCATTGATTCCACCAATTTGATTTTTGGTTGCGTACATCTTAGTAGATAGTAATCTAGACCTTCCGCAGTTGCAGGATCTGCAACTATAGCGAAAATATCTCCTATACACACACCACATATACATAAAGTAAATACATTTATGTTGTAAATATATTTTTAATATATAAAAAATTATATATATAAACATGCTTAAAACTTACTTAAACATAGAATATATTTAAATATTGATTTTAACTAAGTTAATCAATTTCCATACCTGTAACAACTAAATAAGATACACATTCGTAATTAGCTGAATATAGTGGATTGTAGACATCAACATTATCATCTTCAGCAAAAGGAGGCATTGATATTAATTGTTTCATTTCCCATTGTGAAACATACCCATCTCTAATATTCTCACATTGATCAATATTTGCATTGTCCTCAATGCAATCAACACAAAAACATGATTTTTCTCACATTAATTGCATAAGGCCTACTACTTCCCGTTGTCATGATTTGATGTAGATTTCTAATACCATGAATTGCTTGACAATTATAAGGATTTGATCAATAAATATCTATAAATTCAAACTTGAAAATTCAATTTGAAATCATGTACACTTGAACTTTGAAATTCAAATTTTTAACAAATTTTGACTAGATGTACCTGTAACTTCCCAAAAATACTGTGTGTTGTATGTTGAGTCACGAGCAGAAAAATGACTTTTGCACCATTCAATAATTTTGTTTGCATTCTGTATGGCATTACTTGCAAGTACACAAGTTGGCACTGTAGACTCCTAAATTTGGACACTTATATTTATCCAAATTTTCCTCTTTGTCTAAATAACCTCTCATTAGCATTATTTAAGTAATATTGTTATTATTTAATTAATACCCTTAAATCATCTAAACCCCTAAGGTACTCAGTTAATAATTAAATACCTTACTCCTTTCATCAAATGAATTAAATAAATAAGACATTTATTTAATTCCTCACATGTCACATCCCTTCCTTAATCTTAATCAACCTACTAATCCCATCATTAGGAATGTGCACATGCCTAATCCTTGATTAGGATGTGTCACATCCTCCAACTTTTGCAAGTTGGCCCCTAATCTCTCTTAGCCACCTAACCCTCTTCTAATCCTTCACTAACTAGCCTAATCAACCTCCCAAAGAATATTAAATTCATTTTTCTTTTCCCCATGCGATATTTGACTTGTCACATCAAGTCACATGTAGAGTCTTCCCCTTTTCCCATGCATCTTCTAGAATCTTAGACTTGTCACATCAAGTCACATGTGGACAAGTTCTTCCCTTTTTGGAACCTTGTCTTATCCATGAGATTCTTGCAAGCATGTGAATTTTTAATTCACATTTATTTCTCCAACTACTTTTCTCTTCCCCATGAGGATTTTTGAGGAATACTAAAATTCCTCTCATGTTACTTTCCAACCATTTGGAAACAAGAACTTGTCTTTTAAAACAATCTTCTCATTCCCCAAGGTACTTGTAAAGTACTTGTCTTTCTTCCACATCATGTACCCTCATTCCACCTCATTTACACATCACCATCTTTAAGCCATCTCACATTCCACATGTCAAGATGTGAGGGCTTGTGAGTTATCAACTCACCATAGCCCTTCATCTTGGCCTTATTGGTTTAATCTCAACTATTCAACTCTCTACAAATACCCCCTCTTTTCTCTCATTTAGGGGGTTGATCATTGTGCTAACCAAACTCTTGTAAAATTTTCATTGGAGCCATACTTAGCTAAAAAATTGCATTCCTTGCATCCATCATAGCATTTTCATTCATTTCTCATCCATCTTACATCATATTTGTGCATCTTTTTCCATCAAGTGGAGCATACACAACATCACGAATCAAGGGCCAACCAAAGGACAAATTGACAAGGTAAAACTTTCCATTTATTTTGTTAAGTTAAACATTTTCCCTATCTTGAGGTGCGAGGTGTTAATCTTTGTTTCTTGCACTCCTTTGTTTGCTGCTAATTTTTGAAACAATATTTTCACCTGATCACATTTCTAGCATGCCCAGTGGGACCCACAGACGGGTTTGCATATTTCACGTTCTTTGTATTTTCACTTTTTACAAGGTGCAGGTTGCAGAGAGGCGGACCCAACCATCCAGGGGCGAACCCCCCACCATAGGCAGACCCGACCAAACCCAGGGGCGGACCTGCCCTCTAGAGTCCAGAAATAGAGAAATTTTTTAGTTTTTCCACAGAGGGGCAGACCTAACCTCAAGGGGCAAACCCAACCTAACAGAGGGGTAGACCTGACCTCTAGGGGTGGACCCAACCTTTTCTAGGGGTGGACCCGACCAAAACAACTTTTTCCAAAAGGTGAAAATTGAGTTTTAAGCATTTTTTTTACTATTTTGAGTGTTTTTGACCCCCTAATGTGTCCTCTTTGTGTCTATGCAAGCATCTAATCAGTGTTTGGAAATAAACAAGAAGAAAAATCACTAACAAGTTCCTTTGTAGGGCTATTTATTTATCAATTGTTGCTTGCTATTTCTTGATAACTTAGACACATAACTTAACTAGGGGTGTCAATTTATCTTGTGTGTTGTGCTTGTTGGTAAGCTATTTGACGTATCTAATCACCTTGTGCTATTTGGCGATCCTGAGTGACGAGAAATCGTAGCTTACCAAGTCTTTGTGTCACCCATTTTTCCTTTTATTAGGGGACCTGCTTAGGGATTTCATCACCCCAAGGGACGATTCCAACCATGTGTACCGACGGGGTATATAAAGGGGGGAGAGTGAAATTTGTACCTCAATCTAACCATGTTGTAATGAGTGAAGCATTGGGATGACGTGAAGAGTTGGTCTGAGCCTTTAGTATCTCGCTAAGGTTCCCGACTCACGCTTGTGACGGGTTGGTGTTCATGGTTTGGGCCTCACGTACTGGGTGTATATTGAGGACTCCTTAGCAACCATGTTCATCCTAGAATAGAAGAATTTGTTGGCCATACCCCATTCTACTAGTCTTAGGATTGTGCTACTTGACCTATTTTCTTTGTGCGAAACTAGTAACCTTTTGTCCAGTTGAGTCAACCTTATCCTCTAATTGCTGTTTGTTGTGCTTTTGGTCCTTTTCCTTAGTCATTTTTGCAAAAAAACCAAGTCAAGCCTGCCAAGGGCGTACTTTCCCTAGTAGGGGAAGACCCGCCCTCCAGGGGTAGGCCTGACCTTTTCCAAGGGTGGACCCGCCCTTTAGACAACTTTTTTTGTCCTCTGTTTGGTCATTCTGATTAACCGTTTTCCCATTCCGAGTGACTGTTCACCCAATCTCAGCATTCGTTCATCCATTCCGATCAATTGTTTACTCATTTCAAGCTTTCATTCATCCATTCTGAACATTCATTCATCCTTTTTGATCACTTGTTCACTCGTTCCGAGTAAACGTTCATCCATTTCAAACCTCCTTCTATCATTTTGAACTCTGTTCAGCCATTATGTTCATTTGTTTACTTGTTTTGAGTGATCTTATATTCATTCCAAGCTTTCATCTCCTCGTTCTGAGAGTCGTTCATTCATTCTTAGTAGTCGTTTACTCATTTGAGTCATCATTCATCCCTCTCGATCATTCATTTACTCGTTCTGAGTAATCATTCATTCATTTTGAATCATTACCTTCTCATTCCGAGAATCATTCATCCATTGCGAGCAGTCATTTACTCGGTTTGAGTAGTCATTCATCCCTCTTGATCATCTATTTACTCATTTTGAATAATCTCTCATCTATTCCAAACCTCCTCTCATTTTGAGCAATCGTTCGCCCATTTCTATCCAAATCCCCTGAACTTCATTTCAGGTTATTATCCAAATTGACCAAGTGTCTGCATTGATTGTCATCATCAACATCTGCTTAGGATTGTCATCTGTCCTAAGTCAATCATCGTCGTCGGCCCAATCAATCCGCTTTCAATATCAAGGTGGATTATGTGCCACAATCATCCATTTATCCTTTAATCTAATCAATCAGTATCCTAAGTCACCTAGGGTAATCTCAGAATGAGGTTTTACAATCCCTTTCATCATCCTATCTGATCCATCATTCAATCTTATCAATCATCGATAAATCTTATTGAATCCAATCAATCACATCCTTATCCAATCACCTTCAACCCAATCAATCTACTTCCACCTCGAAGCAGATTCGGTGCCAAGATCATCCTTTGATAATCAAATCCAATCATAAAAATATATCCCATAACATCATCTAATCATCCTAATCTAATCTTTAATCCAATCCTGATCTGAGCTTGACCTAAATCCTAACTTGAGCTTTAGTCCGTTTCCATCAAAAATATTTGATCCATCCTCTTTATCCTTTCATCATCATGAATCCTTATCCTCCATTGATAGTAGTCAAGGGAAACCCTAATTACATTGACGACGATAAAAAAAGTCTTGTCGATCAAGAGGTATACGACATAGATCCCCTTGCCGCTATCATCGCTAGTAAACTTTCTCCACCCACTTTCCACAATCCAATCACCCCTTCAAGCTATCCCGTTATGTATTCATCCATGCCTAATCACACTCCTTATGATACCTTTGACAAGGGATATCCAGTACCTTCCTCATCTGCATATTTTTTATATCCTTCATCTACATCATCCTCTTATCCAACACCCACATCCTCTTATCCTAATCTTCCATCACAATACTCTTATCATAATCCTGCACCCATGTCACACTATCCTAATCCTCCATACCAATCAACCCCATCAACTTACCCTAATCCAACATTCACATCTCTCTATCCTAATCCAACATCCATGTCTTCACATCTTAATCTTCCATCCCAATACCCTTACTACAATCTACCAACTGCATCCTCTTGTCTTAATTCACCATCCATGTCCTCATATCTTAATTCACCATACCAATATCCCTACTTTAACCCTCCATCTAATCCTAATCCCCCATCTACTCCTAGTTTTACATCCAATCCCATTCCTCCATCTAACCCTAGTCCACCAATTCATAATCCTAGTCCTACACCCATCCCTAATCCTTCATCTATTCCTATCATGCCATCTCAGCCTAGATTATGCAAGTTCCTCACTCCAAAATTCTCTAAGGACTTATGACAAAGAAGACATCCCCCACTCCACACATTGTAGTTATGGAACCATTCCATCCCAATCCGTCATCCATGGTCACTAGTGATGAGACCCCTCTCCAGCTCACACCTATCATTGATGCTACCACCCCTAGCACCACTCAAACCATCAAAACCATCACATCCTCTGAATCCACTAAGCCCCAATCTCCTACTTTGAGATTTATCGAGTCCATCAAAGATAACCAAACCCCATCACCATCTTCTACTCCTAGATCCGCCCAATCCATCGAAGACACCCAAATCCAATCTACTTCTCCTACCCCTAGTATCACCAAAATCCATTCCCATGAACTTCGTGAATCCTCCATCCTTCCATCTCCCCCACTTGAAGAGTCCCTCCAAGACTCCATCATTATGCCATCCATGCAAGATGAGTCATGCCAAGAGCCTGATCTAGATTATGCCAATATACCCCCTTCTCTAGATCAAGATCCTACAATCCCATCTAGTCCACCTCAAGATCATAGTCCTCCATCCACTCCATCTCATGATCCTCTTATCATTCAAGGTCCCATCCTTCCATTCCATGCACCCTTATCACCTGTTGCCACAAATCTAGATACTACCATATCACCTAATCCCTCTCTTGACACCATCAATCAAGATGCTGCTATCCCACCCTCTTCATCTCATGATCCTCCATCATCACCTAAACCTACTATCCCCTCACCACTTGTATATCCCCCTGGTACTCTCACATTCTTCCATGGTGGTCTCCTTGCTGAAGAAAAACAAAGCATATATACCACCCATCATCCTCCACCTAATAATGGACTTGCATCATTCTTCAAAAATAACAAAAATCCTATCATGGATTGAATGTTCAAGAACATGAAATATCAAGGAAAATGTTTAGGCCTTCATGAGCAAGGTATTCTAGAGCCCATCTAGGTCAAAGAACAACTCTGTATGTGAGGTCTTGGACCTATTTCCCAAGACTCACAATCTAAAGATATTGGTACAACCTCTAAATGTCCACACCAAGCCTCTTCCAAAAGAAATACAGGCTCTTCCCATCGCTCCACTAGATCATTTGTTTCCATCCCCCCTCCTCTATTGTACTACCTCAAAACAACCATCCATATTCCTCCCTCATCTGCTCCATCCATTTTGGGTCCTTATGTCCCTCCACCCACTAAGTCCATTTGCGGCCCTTATATCCCAAAATCACTTCCTCCATCTCATCCTATTCATCCTTTCATCCATCCAACACATATCCATGTCACCCATCATAAACATCCCACTCTCATATCCCATAATTAGGATCAACAAAGGCACATACCTACACATCCTCCATCTACACATAATCCCCATAATACTACCTCCATCGCTCCACATCATCCATCTCCTTGCACCCATCCCATTGCTACTAAGAGCACTTTGGATGCTAAAATAAAAATGCATAAATCTCAATATCCACATGAATCTAAACCTCCTCATGTCCCCTTAAAACAATATGTTGAAGAAAAGAAAAATCAAATAAAAAATCAAAATCATATCCATCGGACGCAAAGGCCCACCAAAGCAAATATCAAAACCATGTGGATCCCAAAGAAAAAAGATGCAATACCTTCAAAAGAAAAATCTGTAACAACATCCAAAGTTGCTAATCCAAAAGCTAATCATACCCCCCTTTCATCTCCTAAATTTGTTTTGGGTCATTATGTCCCAAAATTCACTATCCTATCTCCTCCATTAATCCTCCTATCTTTTCACATACACCACCACATGTGCCAATGTTGGTCATGAACTCACTACCCCATCATTCCACCATACCCTTTCCAACATCCCATCCATTATCCCACATATCTTCCCCATCAAATCCCTCTAATTCATCCTCTTGCATAATACATTTATCCTAATAAGGCTGTACTAACATCCAATAGTCGCTTCACACATGGGATCTTAATACCTCATATGAAAATTGATGCTTGATTCCTTCATCCATCTCCTTATCACATGTCTTCTACACTCGCTTATCCACATCCCTGTCTTTATCCATCTCCATCCACCTTCTATCCATAAAAATCCAAAAGAAAAAAAGTAAAGAGAAATAATCCATCCAATGGTGAAAACTTGGTAAACAAGCACCTTGGATAAGTACCATGATGAAAACCTGGCAAATAGGCGTCATGCGTAAATCCCCATCCGTCTTTTTCCACACTTGGGGGTAGCTTCCTGATATGCATTCCCTCCATCCGCTATGCTTCCAGCTATGCACCCATCTTCCTGCTATACATCCTCTTCATTAATCCCCTCCATCCCACCTATCTTCCACATCCTACCATCATAATCCCATTTATCTCCCATCCCTCCATCCTTCTTGTGATCTTGATCAAAACAAGGGAACCTATCTATGCATGCTTTGGAAACCTCTTGGTATACATTCCCTTCATCCATGCTCTATCATATTCCTTACTCACCCATCCTATCCTCCTCTAGGTATCTCCTTTATCTTCCCATCCACTTGTCTTGCGCCCCTCTTGCCTCATGACACCTAGCATATTTAGAGTAGGGGCACTTATCTCCCTTTGTGACATAGTCCTTGGAGATATCATCAATCTTATCAATCCCTTCCATCTCCCCATCCTTATCTTCCTACCTATCCTTATCCCCCTATCCATCCATCATAGCATCCCTTCCATCTCCCCATCCTTATCTTCCTACCTATCCTTATCCCCCTATTCATCCATCATATCATCCCTTCCATCTCCCCATCCTTATCTTCCTATCTGTTTATCTCTATCCTCATCCCATCTCATAATCCCTTGTCATTGGTATCTATCTATAGGCTTCTCCCCACATAATCCAATTCCATCTATCTTATCATCATCACTTCTACTTATTTTGCACATCTTTTCAATCTCCTCTCCTTTCTCATCATTCAACTATCCATCATACCATCCTCCCAATTCATCTTTTGATGATTTGGATAACTATCCCATCCCTGAGCTTTGTGTAGTCACCATCATCCTATCCAATCCAACAGGTCTATCTTGTCTCATCATATCAATCCCATCATCCTGGTCATCTCATCATCCTTTATCCATCATTTTTTTTGGCCTTTTGTCAAACTATGTTTCCCCTGTGCTTTTACGTAGGCAAGGTCAATCATTTGATCCGTCCCCGGGGCTCCTTTATCATCTATCATCAGTCTTTACTTTTTTTCCAATCTATCATCATTCTTCATCGTCCTCTAGCTCCTTTTTTCCATCCTATCTTTATCATCCATTGAGGTCTCCATCATCCTCTTTCCTTTTTTATCCATGGTTCGTCGTCAGCCTTTTATTGAACGACGAGGGCTCTGCACTTTCACATAGGCAAGGCTAATCTTTGATCGGCCTCCCAGCCCCTAGGTCGCTAGGATGTGTCAATCTTTTGTCTCATGTCTTGTCTCCTTTATGTCATGTCATTTCCCTTATCTAGTTGGTTCTTAACAAACGAGATGTACTAGTATCATCAGATCTAATCAATTCCAAGTATCCTACATCATATCGATCTTTTAGTTTAGTATCCATCATCGGTCTCAACAGGATGCATCCTTCCTAATAAACCTCATCAATCCCATCCATCCCCTTGATCCTATGGCAAAGGATGCTTGAAATTGATTGTGAAATTTTGATGCTTTTGGCTTTTGTTTATCATTTGAGCTCCCTATCATCACTTATCATGGTCACCTTGATCCATCATATCATGGTGTGCTTTGACTGGTAAACATAGTGGCATATCTTGATCTTTTCTTTATTGTTTTCTTCTCGGTTGTCTCACATAGTACCCACCAAGATCCCTGAGGTCTTGTGTTACGCTGGGGAATCCTTGTGTGCTTGCGATTATTCCAATACCTGGCCCGACCAAGGTCATCATGATTTTGGGGTGTTGGGATATCCTTCTTGTTTATTGTGTTTGTTTCATGCATTAGACACTAATCTGCCTTGGTCCTTTATACCTTGGTGTATGGTGTCTTCTGCTATAGCAAAAATTAGTGCTCTGAAAATGGAAAATTTCATTAGGATTGCATTTCATCTCCCATTTCATCCTCTCATCTATCAAAATTCCCCCCATCCATTCATCCTTCATCACTCTCCCTTCCCAATCTCCTGCCACCTTTTCATCCTTTCTTACCCATCACATTACATCATCTTCCTCATATACTCTTGCATTGTTTCATCCATTTCGAGAGCACACCTGTGTTCTCTTGAACCTGCATGTCCTCTTGAGGGGGCATCCTCAAACCCTACTCTTCATCTTCACCCCCATCATCTTTCCTTCCTAGTCACTCCTTTGAAGACTGGGGCATCTTTTCCGATCTAACCATCTTCTTCTAGGTTCTATGTTTTAATCTTCTTTGAAATGATGCTACTTCATAACACCATCTCAAAGAGGGGAAAAATGTAGACACCTAAATTTGGACACTTATATTTGTCCAAATTTTCCTCTTCGTCTAAATAACCTCTCATTAGCATTAATTAAGTAATATTGTTATTATTTAATTAATACCCTTAAATCATCTAAACCCCTAAGGTACTCAGTTAATAATTAAATACCTTACCCCTTTCATCAAATGAATTAAATAAATATGACATTTATTTAATTCCTCACATGTCACATCCATTAATCTTAATCAACCTACTAATCCCATCATTAGGAATGTGCACATGCCTAATCCTTGATTAAGATGTGTCACATCCTCCAACTTTTGCAAGTTGGCCCCTAATCTCTCTTAGCCACCTAACCCTCCTCTAATCCTTCATTAACTAGCCTAATCAACCTTCCAAAGAATTTTTAATTCTTTTTATCCTTCCAAAGAATATTAAATTCATTTTTCTCTTCTCCATGTGATCTTTGACTTGTCACATCAAGTCACATGTAGAGTCTTCCCCTTTTCCCATGCATCTTCTAGAATCTTAGACTTGTCACATCAAGTCACATGTGGACAAGTTCTTCCCTTTTTGGAACCTTGTCTTATCCATGAGATTCTTGCAAGCATGTGAATTTTTAATTCACATTTATTTCTCCAACTACTTTTCTCTTCCCCATGAGGATTTTTGAGGAATACTAAAATTCCTCTCATGTTACTTTCCAACCATTTGGGAACAAAAAATTTCCTTTTAAAGGAATCTTCTCATCCCCCAAGGTACTTGTAAAGTACTTGTCTTTCTTCCACATCATGTACCCTCATTCCACCTCATTTACACATCACCATCTTTAAGCCATCTCACATTCCACATGTCAAGATGTGAGGGCTTGTGAGTTCTCAACTCACCATATCCCTTCATCTTGGTCTTATTGGTTTAATCTCAACCATTCAACTCTCTATAAATACCCCCTCTTTTCTCTCATTTAGGGGGTTGATCATTGTTCTAACCAAACTCTTACAAAATTTTCATTGGAGCCATACTTAGCTAAAAACTTGCATTCCTTGCATCCATCATAGCATTTTCATTCATTTATCATCCATCTTGCATCATATTTGTTCATCTTTTGGCATCAAGTGGAGCATACACAACATCACGAATCAAGGGCCAACCAAAGGACAAATTGACAAGGTAAAACTTTCCATTTATTTTGTTAAGTTAAACTTTTTTCCCTATCTTGAGGAGCAAGGTGCTAATCTTTGTTTCTTGCACTCCTTTGTTTGCTGCTCATTTCTGAAATGATATTTTCACCTAATCATAGGCACAATTTGTCACCTATTACTTTCAAGGAACTTAAAAGAATTTAATTTAGTTTTTAAATATATATATATATATATCTAATCTTTTAAAAAATATCGAGCTAGATTCCATATATATATGGTGAAAGTTACATACTAGCAAGTTCATGTTGACGAAGTGGATGCTTCACACATACTCCTGCTCCATCGTGCTCTCCTTTTCCATGTCCACTCTCATAAAAATTCCACAAAAAATTGGTGTTGCATCTAGCATGTTGATTGCTTAACCAAACAAAAGCTTTTACAAACTTAAATTGTCGTGTGACGTTACAAATAATTTAACACTCAAACCAAATTAGCTTCAAAAAAGTAATTATATATATATAATAAATTAAAAAATTTAAGTGTCAAAGTTAAAAGTAAATATAAATATATATATATATTTTAAAAACAATGTACTTACCAGCACATCCATCAGACCATATCTAGTGTTCTTTATTTATGCCACGTCATCTCAAGTCTTCAAAAAAAATTTGAAACAATGAGCTACATAGCTTCTATCATGATTCGTATCATCACTGATATAAAAGTGAACCTCTTTGATGATAATTCAATCATCTTTGATACTTTTTATTCCATCGACCACTAACTTGGCATGCCTGTAGCAAACTTGCACAAAGATTGCAACTTTCTCTGAATGATAATATTGACTTTGAATTTCAGTTTGAAGACGAAATGTATAGTTCTCAGAGAAATATACAATAGAGAGAATACAACCTGGTGGAAAGCAATTCTTTGAATCATGAAATTGCTTAGCTTTCCATCTTGCAACATGACAATGCTGGATATGTGGATATATGATATTGTGAAATTTACTCATGAATTCATTGTGAGGCAATCCACTCTCTTTGAGAATAATTTTTTTTGCCTCAACTCCTGACTTTGTTAAGTATGTCTCATATTCAAATCTCTTCCAAGTAACTTGCATTTCATTATTGTCAACATGTAAAAGATTCTTCAAATATCCACAATCATTACATACATTTTTTATACACTGAACATTGAATTCATCCAAATCTTCTAATTTTTCACATAGAAGAGACTTCACAAATTGTGTTGTGCTTCCTGGGATGGCTAAATTTTGATCAATTTCTGCCATAACTTTTCTATATGATTGTAGGTGTAGATCAAATTCAACATGATTTCAACAACAACAAGTTTCACGTACTTTATTTCTATGTACAAATGATGGTCATAGTGTTTCAAACATCCTTTGACAAATCTTCACATTTGAAAATTCTTGTTTAAATACTTCAAAAAGTTCACTTTGTGTTGTATCTATAAAATATTTTGGATGAGAAATTTTTGTACCATCATCACCTATTATTTGTATAGTATCCCTTCTATTGGAAGAAACATGAGAGTGGGTGGTGCAATATTCAACCTCCTGTTTCTTTACATCTTCTGAAATTCTATCTTTTCGGGGAACCCTACAAATATTTACCCAATTTTTCTTAATTTTTCCATCTATTTCATTTCCCTTTTCAATATACCTTTGAACAGTTCTCCTAGAAACATTTAGTAATTCATAAATTGCTTGAACTTGTCTTCTATGTGATAATTTCTTACTAGAAATTACAGTCATCAACACTCTACATGCAACACTTAGATCACTAGATCGACTCTTCTTTTCAATACATTCCAATGCTTCTTGAAAGTTTTCAACAATTTTTTGTTTTAAATCTAGTGACCTTTTCCTATTATGAACCCCTAACAACTCCAAAATAGGGGTCATTTCTTTTCATCTAAATAACTTTGCAACTAACTATGCTCTTCCAATTAGAGATTTTTCTTCAAAAAATTCATCCCATATTTTTTTAGAGTGTAATTTTAATGTGCTTTTAGATAACATATCTTCAGATGAAATATTATTGAAAAGAGAATCCTCATCCATCTCCATCAGATTTTCCATACCATAGTCCAAAAAATTTATATTACTAGGTTCAGTTTGTTCTGTACCTGTATGTCACCTTGATCATCGATATTTTCCATGGGTTGTTGTTTAGTAGATGCTCCTTCATCCACTTTTCTCTTTCTTTGTCTCATTCGTGTTCGATCATACTTCCTTGATCTAATCCTTGGATTTACCATCACAAATTGCACTCAAATTTGAATTCATTTGCATACAAATTTGTACACACATGAGATTATAATGAAACATGTGCAATTAATATAGCATAAATATTTTAAAAAGCATGTAACTAGATGCACGTGCTAGATCATGACATCACTTACTAGAGCACCACTAAATGTGCATTGAAATATATGTCCAGATCTTTTAATAAAATGAGTACTATAAAACACATAAAGAGAAGTTCATCATGAGCTCGATATATACCTAAATGTGTAGATCACCACTTATATTTGATGTGAAAGAGAGAAAACATGATATATATCTCCTATGAAAAGGTATTTAGCAATGAAAGGATAAGAAATTACAAAGGGGTTCAAGGCATGATTCCTTAAATGCAACTTGGATGTGACAAATAAAATCACACTATGTTAAAAGGAAGAAGGATTAATGACTTAAAATGTTTAAGGATATAACCATATAAGCATAAAATGTAAAGGGATAGAGACATGATTCCCATAATATAAAGATGCAACATGACGAATCAAGGTTTAAGATGTAATGGAATGCACATGATGCCCTCTAGTCTATGTGGTAACTATTTACCTAAAAGTGTGGTCCATGAACATATATATAGCATCAAAGAAAATAATCAATAGTCAAAGAATAATTTGTGGAAAAGTTGTACATGCTCATTTAAAGTATCACAATACATGCATGAAAATTTAAGAATTAATGAGGCAACATGAGAAACCAAAATTTTAAGGAAAATATCATAAATCCCGAGTACTTTAAACAAAAGTCTAATAAACATAAACATGCAAAACATAAAATATTTAATTTAATAATATATACATGTATAAAAGATAAGTCCAAGTTGGAAATAAAAGTAAAGGCAAAGGTAAATTTAATAAAACATAGGTATTTAAGGAGGACATATAAGAACAAGAATGGAAGAACATAGAATTAGTGATCAATAATAATGAAATCTAAGAATTTAAATAGTGAAAACAACAAATGCATTCATGTTCAAACACTTTTTAAATAAATAAAATAATTGTTCAATAAATAATATAAATAAAATAAAATAATCTCCTTTCTATATAATTTTTTATAAATATATAATTTTACATAAGAGGCACTTAAAATTATATATAATTCTCAAATAAATAAATATAAAATAAACTTCTTGATAATGATATTTTTGATGTTTTTTATATAAATTTTACTAAACATAAGTATCTAATTTTATGTATATATAAAAGTAATTATCAAATTACCTACTATGTACACACTTGTGAATGATAACAAATAAATGATAATAGTTAGGTACAATATTATGAAGATGTAACTTTTATTTTAAATTTTTTACAAATATTTCTTTGATGTTAATATTTTAATAAATAAAAAAATAGTGAAAACAAACTTCAAATGCATTCATGAAAATAAAGACAATCAATTAAATAAGCTAAAGATCAATACATACCTTCAAAAATAGCTCTCCTATTGTCCAAATGCGTTTTCTTTTGTCGAAATAAGTCTTCTAAATTTTTGAAATTATAAACCTTCTAAAATGTCGAAATAAACCTTCTTTGATTGAAAATAGCTTTCCCTATCGAAATAATCAAAACATCTATTTTTTTGAATTTTCTTAAGTTGAAAAATTAAAAGATTTTTTTTTATTTCGACCAATTTTGGCCAAGTTCTTGTCGACTGGTAATGTTTCGACCGAAAAATGCTCGGCCAAAACCCTCTCAGCCGAGAATGTCTAGTTGGCATCCTACATGGCAACCAACTCATCATTTTTCAGAATTTTCTGAAACATTCAACTTTGGCAGAGTATTTCTCTAGTCAGAATGATCTTTCTGCAAAAAATAAAAATACCCTTTTGTAGAGCTCAGAGTGGAGAAGCCAAATATATATATATTTTTTAATATTTTGATTAGTTTTAATATATTTTATTTTTAAAATAATGCAAGTAGGTTTTAAAAATAAAATAAGAGGCTGATTAGAAATAAAAAAAATATAGTAAAACTTATTAATTTTTTTAAAATCTTATATGGGGCACAAGAGGAGAGAGTCTTCTTCAAAAGGGTATATTTTGTTTTTTGAAAATGATTAAAAAAATTTGAAAATAGTTGATGACCTGTGAAAACTGTCAAATTCTGACATGTTTGACTTTAAAACGTTATTACGAGAAAAATATACATCAAAATTTTATTTTATTTTCTATGCACAAGATATTGAAGTTACCTATTTGGAGAAAAAAATAGGGAGAAATGAAGTTTTTTTCAATTTGTTTCTTGATGACCCATGAAGTCCCTCTTTTCTAAAAAATTTAGCATTCCAAAATTTGTCCTTAAATTGATAAAAACATAATGAAAACAATTTTTTAAATTTTTAAAAAATTATAGGAATAAAATTCATCAAAATTTCTACATTTCATTAGTTTACACCATTTTGAAATTCAAAACATAAAGACCACTTTTATGTGGTCGAAGTTTAGAATTTTTTTTGCTGTTGGCCGATTCCTTTATAAAGTGTGACACAAGTTTGTGCTTTTACCCCATAATAGAGTAGCAAATGTGAATAAAGAAGATGCAAGATCATTACATTTCAAAGAAGCAGAAGATGGTGAAACTTTAATGGCTAGGAGAACCCTATTGAATGAAGATGAAAAATCAATTCAAAGAAAAAGTTTGTTCAGAACAAGATGCAAGTTCCAGAACAAGGTATGTAATGTCATCATAGATGGAGGTAGCACAAATAATCTCATTTCAGAAGAGATGGTGAGAAAATTGCAGCTAGAGAGAAGAAGGCATCTACATATGTATAGGATAGCATGGCTACAAGATGATAGGAAAGTTTTTTATCAGTGAACAAAGTTTGGTAAATCTTAATATAAGAGGTTATATAGATGAAATTTTATGTGATATTATTCTTATGAAATATTTTCATGTTTTGTTAGGAAGGCCTTGGCAATTTGATAGGAAGGTAGTGCACGATGGTTATGCCAACACATACACATTGACAAATGATGGAGTGAAATACAAATTAAAGCCATTGACAAGAAGAAATTCGTAAGGTTTGCAACAATTCAAGGACTTGTTTGGTTGATGAAATCAAACTTTTAGATGGTATGAAGCATGAATATGTTGGCTTTGTTAACACTAACCATGATGAAGATGAGAAAGTGATTTTTTGACTTAGATTGAAGCAGATATATCAATTGGAATGAAGGTAGCAGTAGAGGGTGGGATAAAATATGATTTTATTATTTTGTTTGATGAGAAAGAGAGTGAAGGAATAGATAATTTTGTCGTAGTAGAAATTACTTTTGATAAAGTTGAATTGGAAGAGTGGAGTGTGAAGGTTAATGAAGAGTTTTATGAAGAATCCTTGTTTGAGAATAGTGATGGTGAAAACATTTTGATTAGTGGTCATGATTCCTTGTCAAGTCATGTGGAAATTGAGTCTTTTGATGGTAGTAATAACACTATTTTGAGTGAAGGAAACCAAGTTTCAACAATTTCATGTCTTTTAGAAGGCATTGAAATAGTGGAATTTCATGAAGGGGACATAGTGGAAAGATATGGAAAAGGTAGAACAAAAAATGAGTAAGGAGGAGGTATAAGTTTAATTTTTAGTTTTGATTTTGATGAAGTATATTTGTTGGAAAATAAATTTGATGCTTTGAATTACATGACGGGTAGTAGAGGAAGGATGAAACATGGTAATGTTGTAAGTTTGTAAAAAGTGGTGCACAAAAATATTCTAGTGGACAAGGAAATGAGATGGATCTAAGATAGACACAGGGTCTACAAATTTTTTTGAGTGCAATTCATGAAACATTTCTTTCTACCTGGGGTGTTTGATGCAAGAGCATCCTAGGTGAAAGTGCAATTAACATCTACCAAAAAAAAATTAAATTTGCATTTGCATTTCATGTTAGTAGGCTAATTTCATGTTAGAAGGATAATTTGAATAAGTTTGGGCATAATTATATTTAATTAAATAAATATCATTTTTGTTATGCAAGTTAGCAAATGGAGATAGTGGAGGTGTAGTTGCATTTTTGGAAAAATATGAAAAAGCGAATTTGGGTGTTGGGTTTGTGGGAGTTACAAAATTGCATGAAAAATCATTTATTGATTTTTCCATTATTGAAACCACTCATTCTTGGAGATGTGGGTGTAGTTTTCCCAATTGGAGGAAAAATCTGATTTTTGGGAAGACGTGTGTTGCATGTTTTTGGCATTCATTGTTTGATACAGGTTTGGAGAAAGGGAGAGATTCCAATGTGGTATTTTCTTAGGAGGTTTTAAAAACCTTTGTTGCAGGTTGAGAGGATTATGGAAGCCATTAAATATTGAAGGCTCCATTTTTGAAGGTTGAAGGGTTTTAGGTGATTGATTGCAGGAGAAAGGTACAGATTTTGAGGTGCTCGTGGAGCACATTGGTTGCTTTTTGTTGTAGTTTATTTTGTGTTTTATTTCAGATTATTTAAGGGGAAATTGTTGCTTCCCATTAGTCATTTTATGACTGAAAATGATTGTGTAATTATATTTCCATAATAAGAAGATCTTTTGTTGCAAATTTTAATTAATTTCATGAAACTTTGTTGTTGATTTGTATGCACTGTTGAGGGTGTTTGTGTGTTATCAAAAGAAGAGGGTTGTTGATAACCCCTCTTTCATCACACTATATTCTTAGTTATCTATTTAAATTAAAATAAAGACAAATTCACTCATTTATATGAAGTTTTTAGCTAAGATTTAAGAGACATATTGTGGGATTGCAGCTAATCAAGGAAGGGTCACTTGCGGTAACTGCAATACTCCTTATAATTTAGGTTATTATTTACAATAAAATAAATTTCCAAGTTATATTTCTTGGTTTAAAGATAAATTAAATTTTTGAGTAGTGATTAATTGTTATTATAATTATTTTAAGCAGTTGTTGTATAGTTGAGTCATTGATCACTATTCTCACAAGAGAAATTACCTGTAGTAATTGTTATTCAGTTAGATCTTCTTCTAGGTAAATTTATTTCATTCAATTTGCTTTCAACTGAAGTTAATTTTGTTAACTCTTCTATACACAATTGATTAGGACAACTTAAGATTCTTAGTTTCATATACAATGTCATGTACATCATCTAAGAAATTGCAATTCCTTGGTTGATAAATTAAATGTAGCACATCTAGGTCAATGAGTTTCTTAATAAGGGATTCATTGGCATGCTAAGTTGTATACATGTATTGTCTACATTAGTTGATCAAGCATAGATGGAGCTAGAATGATGTTAAATACACCCTTATTTCCTCTATTTTATAATTTAACTTTGACTGCAACTCTTAGGAATGAGTAGAGGTGATAAATACACTAAAAAAGATATTTTTCCATCAATGCAAGCTGACATTTGTGTACATTTTGAATGATCACTTATGAAAATAACATTTTATTTGATTATTGAAAGTATAATTTTGCTAAATAAACCTTGAATTTCAATTTATTGTAGTTTGAAATTAATTTTAGTGACCAAAATTTGAGTTTAAAACACGTACTCATTGATGGCCTCTTTTTCTTTTTTACATTATCCCAAATTTTCAATGTTCCTTTAGGCTCAATATTGTGTTGGAAAATATCAATAAATGAATTAACTTTCTCTATAAAAATAAATAGAAGCATGATATAAAGAATAAAATCAAGTGCATAATCACACAAGCTCCATGGACATAACTTTGCAACAAATTTATCCTCATAAAAATAGTATAAATATGTAGTTGTTAAGGAACATACCAATTAATAGATTACCTCTACCACCATATACTATACAACTAAGTGTCATGAATCCAATTGGTGAAGGATAAGACAAGATTTTATATTCCAATAGATTGTGTAGTATCTCACTTGTGAAATCCTTATTTGGGGACTGTTGCAAGTCATTAATGTAACTCTCCATATTTTATAATTTTCTCATGATGGTGGCTAATTGGTGGGAAAAATTGTGTGGCGTAGAAGGAAAAACAAAGCTAGAGATGATATTATCAATAATATGCCTTATAGCCTCATGTATATTCATGTCATGTGTAAGGTTTAGGAAAAACATAATCAGTGGACTATCAATAATGTGGGTATCATCCTTAATTGAGCTTAGAAATAATTATAAGAGATTATCATAGAGTTTCTTTTTCATAATGCTTAATCCACAGGTTTATTCATGTTGATAAATATGATATATAAAGGTAACATTATGATAAGCATGTGCTCATAATTCTCAAAATCTACATTGTGAGAAGCCATAAAATAGTTTATATGAGATACATCATAGACATCTAAATATGGTCCATCAAGATGATACATAGATAAATTTATAATATCTCTGAAGGGATTGTACTAGAGGTTAAAATATTTTAATCACTAGACAAATATGCTCTAGTATCAAGAATAAAGTGATCTATGAAATTAGATAAAGAATGAAATCATGTATAACAACCATGACATGAATAAAACCATTGATGTGCTTTATCAATTAAAGTATCTTCAAATGCATTTGTTAATATACCAAAACCATATATTCATTCTCACAAGACAAAGAGAAGAATGATCTAACACATAAAATTGCATATCCATTCCCACTAAATACCTTTATCATTAGTTTTTTATAATATGTGTATTAAAAATAACCTGAACCAAATCATCATGAAATAATGGACCATTAATAACATGTGAGGGTAATGATAAAGGACCTTAACTAATTAATTATCACTAGATCCTCAAAAAATATATCATCAATAGATCATGAATCTATAGATATGGAGGAAGGAATATCACAAGATATGTGAGGGATATTATCATCATTAGGTATTGTAACAAGGTGGAGGGTCATCATACCTATATGTGTTAATATGATAAAAAGGGATGAACAAAGAACTAAATTACTACCACAAGCTGTAAAATAAATATCATCATTATGGACCATATTGAAAAGGTAGTGAGTTTCTTAGGATGAAAGATAAGATGTACACAATTATGATCTATCAATATGAATCACATGTGGGGAAATTAGAAGTATGCAAACCACTAAAGGGATAAAACTCTAGGTAAGACAAAAAAATGCACAAATAGAATTTGTAGACACTTAAAATTATCTTGAATGATATTGCACATTTGAATTGATTACTAACTCCTTTTCTTCCTAAATAACTTCTTTTCGACCGTTTAATTAAATAATATTCTTTGTTTAATTATATTTATCATTTTTGTCTATTAATTTGGTAATCAATGTTATTTGGCTAATCCATCCCCTTTCACAATAAATTTCATCTTATTTAATTAAGTAATGTGAATTATTTAATTAAATTGCTTATGTCTTCTCATTTAATTAAATAATCTTTATTATTTAATTAGATGCCATTTTACCCCCTTTCATTGAATAAGTTAATTATTTAATGATCAATAATCCTAATTTCCTCTATCTTGCACAATTAAAACATTGTTTTAATTATCTAAATGGCCAATTTCTCTCACCCTCCCACTTGCAAGGGAATATTCCCACATAATATTCCTCCATTTGCACTCCTCCAAAATGGGAAATATCTTCTAAAAACTTCTTAATTTTTAGGAAGTGTGCTTCTTTGAATCAATGAGAGCCATTGATTAAATCATTGATCCTTGTGAACTTGCATTCTCATCCATTGATGAGAATCCTTGATTCATGCCATCTCCTCTCATGGATTCTCATCCATTGATTGATCAAATCAATCCTGACCGTTGATTCAACCATTTCTCTTATAAATACTCCTCATTTCTATGAGAAATGGATCCACTTCCATTTAGAGCAACTAGACTATACCAAATTTTAGAACCATCTCCATTAGCATTTTAGCATTTAGTATTGTAGAATATAGCATCATTTTGCATATATTTTCATCCATTTTAGCTTGGTTTACAACTATTTTCATCAATATTCATCAATGGAATCTGCTTAAAAGCTTATTTCAACTAAGGGGTTAGGAAAGGGTTGACATTCCACATCAATGTAACACCAATCCCCGAAAGGGATGAGGTTTGAATCATTAGATTAGTTTCCTTTAATAATTTCTTGTTTTTTAATGTTTAAATGGATTCTTTGTTTGATTTTTTCAAGTATTTCACTGGGAACTTGAATTAACTTGATAAATCTTTGTTTATTTCATGTAGATCTTGTAGGTTTACCTTAGTTTATGATCATGCTTGCATTTTGGTGCGAAGACGGTAGAACTAACCAAATTTGATGAATTTTGCTTGAGTTTTCCATGATTTTTAGGTTGTAGGACTTGACAACGCTTTTGTTTAGTGTAGGGTGACACTATTGTAAATAGTGACATGATTGTTTGCATTGCGATGCTATTTTCCTTTTACCAGAGCGACACCTTTGTAAATTGTGACACTATTAAAATATAGCTCACCGCTATTGTTTGCATTTGCATGCCTTTGTCATTTTGTTATAGAAATTCTTTTGATACATTAACGTGCTATGGATAGTTCTATTTATTTTTGTGATTATAGGTTCAGTAGAGTGACACCATTGAAAAAAATGATGCATTTTTCAAAACTCTGATGCAATTGACCTCTTTATTTTTTGTCAGAGCGACACCCATAAGTTCGACAGACTGACGCTTTTATAAAATAGCAGTGCATTTGTCATACAATGATGCTTTTTTTCCAAACCAGAGTGATGCAATTGCCTGCACAACGACATAATTGTTAGGTAAAATAGAGAGTTAGATTTTCATGTTTGCTTTAAATTTTCAGTCTAATGTACTCTCTGATCATTTACTGGCTTTTGGTTTTTTCTGTAACGATAACTATTTTGTAGGTTTGAATAGGAGAAAAATATTGAAGTAAAGAAGCAAAGTATCATTTTATCTTTATTGTAAAAGTGTTTTTTAAACACTTATGGGATGATATGATTATGTTGTTTATTTCATGCTTTAAGACAACTATCTTTCAATTGGGTTTAAAATTTACAATGATATGATTTTTCAAAGTTGGATAAAATTGAACCCAAACATCCTCACCATTGCAATATTGGTTTAAAATTAAACAACAAAAAATCATACTTTAGTTTGTTGCTATTAAAATGGAGTCATCATTTCCTTTGAGGATTAAAAAAAACCATTGCTTTCTATGCTTTCCATGCTTGTGTAACATTTTAGTGCGTATCCACTGTCCTTGCACTTTGTGTGATCTTGGGTGAAGAGAAACACTCTAAGTTTACAATTTTTTTTTGAGTCATCCCAAGGATTTGCTATGTATCCTCTCCCCTTGTGCTTCATATGATCTTGGGTGAAGAGAAATAGAATTTTCTCATCTTTATTTGATAAAGGGCCTACATATGAGACACATCCCACAATGGAGAACTCATAAGTGAACCTAAAAGCATGTTTACCAGTAGGCTATATAAAGTTTGTGAAATTGAAAGAAAGTAGCTTATATTTGGGGCGTGGTAACATAGTAGTGCCTAATCCTCATCCGAATGTATGAGTTGGGTAGGAATGGCTAAAGATTTAAGTAGCTTAGCATGGTTTATACCTCCTGTGTTCACGGTGTCACTAAAACCTTGTCTAGAAGCCAACCAAGTTTTCTAAAACATCCTTTGAGGTAGTGCATTGGAATAGCACCATTTTGAGAAGTTACTTACCATGTCTGATTTATAGTTGAGGCATAAAGCTTAAGAGTTAATTCTCTTGTACAAAGCTAGGCGTGTCAAGATGGTACATTTCCTTGACATGGCCTATTTTACCCCTCTATAGATTCATATTACATCATTCCTTCGGGGGTGAGGTAAGCCTACTAAGAAGTGACGTACCTATATTCCTCTAGATTGTAAAGTGACTGATTTTGTTGAGCCAAACTAGTAAGTCTTGTGGAAGAAGACTTGTGAAATATCTCCCATACCCATTGAGTCAATAAATACACTGCTTGTTAAAATGAACTCAAACCAACATCAACATGTTCTTCAAATTTCAAACCCTTTTATTATTTGTGAGTGCACTGCAAGAACAATATATTGTTGCATACCTCTAACTATATCTTATTTTTTTCAACATAATATATTAGTGGTTTCCCAATATATTTGACCATATCTCCACTCACATATATAAAAGTTAACCTAGGGGCCTATAGCTTAGCTCTTTGATTTCCACAATTTCAAGCTTTTGTGGGAAATATTTGGCCTTGTCATCGACATTCTTAGTCTAAACTTAATCAAGACATTTGATGTGATAAAAGAAATTTAATTAATCAAAGCTTAACTCAATTGGACCCAAAAAGTAGGGACATCTTGGTTTCATTTTCAAACATCTATACTTCCAAAGCAATAAAGAGAAGATGTGGAAATGCATACCCAAACATTGTATCAAAGTTCTACCATCCAAACATTGATTTATTAGGTTTATCACTCCAAGGGTAAAGCATGTTTTTCACTACCTTGATCTTTTAAATAATGTACCTATTAGGTTCAAAACACTAGGATCAACCATCCCATCCATTTGAAGACATTTGACATCTCACCTCACAAACAACTTTAAAACTTTGGACACATTAACATTCTAGACTTAAAGGTTATCATCAAACAAATCCCCTAGTTTAGCTATATGTGTGTAAATGAATCTTTTCATATATTTAGTTAGATTAGAAAACACCATCCTTTTGAACAAGTTTATCCTAAGGTCACAAGTTCATTAACATCCTTACCAAAATATCAAACAAAAAACCTTTAGTCTAAGTGTTGTCCAAAATTTATAAGTTCATCATCCATATTACTCACCCTTTTTATCATCCAATCAGATAATTGGTCCTAAACACCTTGAGGCTCACTTCTACCAAAATTTGAATCAACTAGAGAATCCAAAAATACAAATCCCAACACACTTCTCCAATAGTTGATCCGAAATTTATGGTAACAACAAGATCACAACACAAGAAAAAAATGGAGCAAAACAAAAATAAATATACCAGAAGTGATCCCAACCAACAAGAATTTGATCCTAGAGGAATCTCAACCCCATCAAAAAATATACCACAAACTTCACTAGACATGGGGTATGAAGTAGACGTCATGAATAACCCACATGAGCTCACTACAGAGGAACTTCTTGAAGCTCAACAAGGTCCCAAAACACACCATATCATCAAAACTTTGATGAAGACGAACCCCACACAATACATGCTAGCCTTAGCAAAGGAAGGGGATGAACTCCCTTCAACATTCGATTTAAATATAATTAAGGAACAACCCTTGGGAATTGTGGCTTCTATTCCTCAAACTTCCATCATACAACCCTTGGAACAAGGTGTGACTCAAACTATCACTCAACTCAATTCCTCACCTATACCAAGTCAACCATTAACTTCTAATCTTGCAAATCAACTAGGAACCAACCTTGGTCTCACTCCCAATCTAGGAAGCAACACAATTTTGGATATATAAGACACAACCCTTCCCCAAAACACAAATTGGACACCAACATTTAGTTCCCAACCATATTCTTCCACCACCACAAATACCCAAAGTGTTCCTAATATTACACAAAGTCATGTGAGCCAAGCACCCCAAGTGGAATGTAACAAGGGAAAGTGAACACCATCATACAAAATCAACCCTTAACATAACAAGGTATATCTTCATCCAACCACCCAATTGACCCATCAAATCAATTGGTTCCACAAGCCACTCAAACCAACCAACAAAACACATCAAACCTATTTGTCATAAATCCCATCAATCAAGGAAACCCATTGGTCACAAATCCCATCAATCAAGGAAACACTTGAATCCCAAATCAAACACAACAAGGAAATGTATCCAATCCATTGGTCCCTCAACATCAAAACAATCAAGGGAACCCTTCCAATCAATTGATCCATACCTAGAAATTATTGCGAAGAGTCTTTTATCAATGATGTATCATCCACCCAAGGATCATGTCAAGGAGAGGCTCTTGAGGATAACCAAAGTTGCTCCAAATCGAGTTAGGATCAAGAACCCCTATACCCACAACATTTCCTTGATTTTTATAATACCTTCCAACCCATAAGTGATAGTTTCTCTACCGTAAGTCAAGATGAAGAGCTCACTTCCCTAGAGTTTTATCAAGAGATGATGAACATCTTCCAATCCATTTTAAACTACAAAGATATCCTCGATATCACCCCTGAAATGTTTCTTTCTAATGGACATATAGACGTTCTTCATCCAAAACAAGAGTATCCCACTCTTGATATTCCCACGTGCAAGAGCAAGCAAGGGTCGAGATTCTTGATTATTATAGTGATTGTGCATCATCAACATCTTTTGAATCAGTATCAACATCTTCTAAAGTGGTATCAACAAATAAAGATATAATGGAATAAAAGAAAATAGTTAATATTCTTGAACAATTGGAACCCATAGAAATATCATGTGTTCATGACAAGTCATACTCAGTGGCCATTGATCAGAGGATACATTATCAAGGTAAAGGATTAGGTCTTGTTAATGAAAATTTTAAATTAGAAGAATCAAAGAATGTTAGTAATACCTCCACCACACCCTAGGGGTAATTTTATCTAAAGAAAACATGAACATAGCGAGTACGAAGAATCCTTATGATGGAAGTATTGTCAATACTACAACTAGGCATATTATGAATTAACATCCACACATCATTTCATTTGCAAGTTGGGCCCAACATGAAAAGAAAGATTCCTATCAAAGAAAGGAGAACGCCACCAAATCAAAAAGAGAAGTAAAGAAAAAAGGATAGAGCAATTATAAATGGATACCAAAGCATATTACAAAAGAATATCATCCCTATCACACTCCATTATTCAAAAAAACTTTGGGGAAAAACAAAAAAACAAAAATGTATCCATCAAAGACATCCACAAATACAAAAGCAAGCTTCTCAAGTGACATACATTGTATATCAAGCAATTGGTCCTAATTCCACTCAAAAATCCATTTCCACCCATCATTGCTCATATTCCAAATTTTGGAGAGTCAAAGGTTCCAAACTATTGACTGATCCATCTCATATTCCTTCATTCATATCACCATACACTTTTTTCATGGTATCCAACTCTCACTTTAACCATGTGTTGGTAGCAACTCTTTACCATAAGGACTCTACAGGCACTCTATCATGATGTGCACATCTAGATGAGGTTAACTCCAATATTGAAAAAGAAAATAAGAGAATCTATGGGTTACATTTAAGCACTTGTATCCTAACAAGGAAAATCCTCCAAGTAGGATATCATTGGCACATCATGACAACAACATCTATATCAACACCATAAACATCTACCTTAACATCACTAGGTGGTTCAAAATGAGCATAAACTTTCAAAAAATCAAGAAAATAGTCAAGAGAAAAATTGTCCTTTAGTGAAAACCACTATGGTGGTGCTTTGGACAAGTACCATGATGAAAACCTAGCAAACAGGCGTCATGAGTAGAATCAAGCATCTACGTATGCCATTTCAGGTGGAAGCATGTCATCCCATCTATAATAAATCCAACATTCCATCTATCTTATTCATAATAAATCTAGGAACCCTTCATTATCCAATCCATTTTCATCCCATCTATCTTATCTTGATATTGGTAAAGGTTCGATATGTACTTCACACTTGCTTATGGTAAACATCTTGACATGGGTCATTATCATTGATCCTATCCTAACTAGCATTATCTGAGCCATGAGGCATTATCCAAAGAGGAATACTCTATCCAAAATGTTATCCTATCACAAGATAATCCTTGGCATCCTTCACATACCATCCATCAATCCATTCATTTATCCATGCATGATCCACCCATACCATTCCATATATTTCTAGACATTGGGGATAGATACTTACAATCCTGCTTCAGGAATAAATCTTGAGCTATATCTTATAACTTATGTGGTGATCTAAACATTTGTATAACACAAAATCAAATTGGTCAAATTATTTGTGAGAAAAAATCTAAATCACTAGCCCATGACACATTTTGATAAGAAGATGTTCCTTATCAAGATTTATCTTTCATCAAACATCAATCCAATAATCAATATCAATTACATCCTAATGCTCACTTGAGGAATCAACTATAGATTTTATCTCCATACCTAATCCTTTCAACAATAATTGTCATATTTGAATGTAATAAATTTCAAGCATATTCATAGCCATGAACATATGTATATATGTATGTATGTGCATATACATGTGTGTATATGTACCTATGTCTATATATACATGCATATGCACACACACCTGTATATATATGTGTATATATACATACATATATATGTTCCAAAAATTTTAGTCTTAAAATATTATACACATACAAGCATATATATGTATATATGTATATGTGTATATGTATATGTGTATGTATATATATACACATATTTGTGCATGCATATTTATTTATATACACATATTTGTACATATACACATATCTATACTCATATATGTGTATATACACACATTTGTGTATGTGTGTATACACACATGTATATGCATGTATGTGTGTATACACACATGTATATGCATGTATGTGTGTATACACACATGTATATGCATGTATCTGTGTGTATAATATTTCAAGTCCAATTTTTTTGGGGCAATTTAAAATTTAATACAAGTAAAAACAAGCAATAATTTTTTAATTATGATTGGTAGTAGCACTTAAAAGTTGATAGGCACTAATGTTTAACATTATAGTTATTTTTTATTTTAAAGAATGTTAAATATCATCATTGCATGCAAATTGTTAATTTATTTGATATAATATATTGAGAAAATCAGAAGTAATGTTAATATTCACCAAAAGAGATTTAATATATATTAGTTTTTATTTATCATATAAATTAGCTTACAAAATTATTATTAGAAGAGCATTAATTTTTTTGGTTTATTAGAAAATGACCTACCTCTCTATTAAGAGAACTTGGTTCTCTTGTAGAGTGGTATCATTTAATGTTTGACATCTTTTCATGTCCTAAAAGTGATCTTTCGTATAGCCCAAACATATGAACATGTGTAAGACCCTATGATTATTACATTGGCTCTTTTATAGTGAAACACACCAATTAAATATAATTTTATTGTGTATTTTCCATATTGTTTTTTGGTACAATAAGATTTTAGTTATTAACATAGCTAGCTTGAAGATCTATATGCTTGGATATGTAACAAGGTCATAAGCCAAACAATGATTATCCTTGCAAAGCTTTTGCACCATTGTGCCATAAAACATTTTAAAGAGGATAAAGACTAATGAATAAAAATAAAAATAAAATAAGTACATTCTTACATGCTCCTTTGTGATTCTTCTCTATGATGCCTATTAATTCCATTTTGGATTTGAGTTATAACTCATTTGGGAAGATAATTCTTGCTTGATTTTTCCACGGTCAAATTTAGATTGCATATAGAAAAACCTCAATTTTCAATCTTTTGAAATTCAATTTTTATTTTCTAATCATTTTCTAGTTGAGATATAATAATAAATCTAAGAAATGAATATAAAATCATATTTAATTATTTTAAGCACTAAAATGACACCTTATCTAGTTAAAGAAATAATTTACAAATCCAATTTAGTAAATAGTAAATTTATAGTTGAAGACTAGTGTTGATTTTATGTCTAAATTGTTTTGATTAAGGGGGAAAAATAGGTTTTGAATGGACCTGAAACCATTAACAAGTAGGTTTTGACAGGGACCCAAAACCCACACAACAAGACCAAGCTACAAAAGCATAGAACAAAGCCAACCAATAGTGAACCAAAAGCAGATTATAAAAAAAATAGCATAAGTGCACAAATCTACACAAAATAGCAAAGGTTTTAACGGGATCCTTAAACCCAAAACAACCAATTACATGGGAACTTGCATCTAAGAACTAGCTTAAATGACCAGGTAACCATCAACTTGAAACAACCAAACTACAGTACAATACTTATCAACACCAACCATCAACACACTTCCTAAAACATCCAAGTAACCATCATCATGTATTAGCCAGATTGTAGCACAACACTTATCAACACCAACAAATAATACCAAACTCCCCACCTTAATGGGATAGTTATGAATCAGAGTAAAATGCTAAAAATCCACAACCACCACACAACACCAATCGACCCAAAACACCAACCCGGCCTCCACCTCAATAGGAAGGGGCTCCCCTCTATAGGAGAGGATGAAATGAGTCCCTAAACCACATAAAATAGAACTTCCCGATTCACAACCCACCTCTCCACCTCAAAAGAAGAGGGATCCACCTCCAAAGGAGTAGTCTCCACCTCCAAAGAAGACCATAGTTGAAAAAACCGAAGAGAAGAAACTACACCCATAGAAAAGAACACCATATCATCCTTTGGAAAGTTAGTAAATTGGAGCAAAGAAGAAAAAGCAGAGCTCTCCAAAACCAGTAGCCACGAAGGAAGAAACATTTGTGCAAAAATATAGAATATTTAAAGGAGCACAATAGTCAGAATAAGCACACCCCATCCTAAAAAATGAATTTTAGGACCCAAATGGGGAAGAGCACAAAGCTCAACAAAAGAGATTGGAAATCTAAGAGAAAACCACCCAGCAAAACCATGGCATCAACCACATCCATGAACCACAACAACCTTCCAAGAAATAAAACTAGTAAAAAATGAGGAGGGTTGAGAACCACTCCACCACAACCATCCCAAGCACCCAACACCAAGAGAGACATTCCCCATAGGAGCTAAAAAGAGAAACATCACTGCTACAAAGTAGGACCTAGAGAAGAGCAACCACACTGCCCAACAAAACAAAAAGCACTAAAAAAGAGCCAAAGGTACCATAAAGAAGTAGGGAAAGGTGAGGAAAGCCCCCCAATAGAGAGAGTGGGTAGTAGGAAAGACTATGAAGAGAAACTTCCAACCCTACATGCCAATCAGGGTCTAAAACATGCCAAAAACTAACCACAAACCACATTGATAGAGGCAAACCAAAGACCTCCACCATCAAGCACCAAGAACAAGGGCAACCAGAAGGCAACACCAAAACAAAAGAAAGTAGAGTGAGCTAAGAAAGGAAAGAGGAACCCAAGCAAGGAAGAAACAAGGTGAAGACCAAATCAAAAAGCACCACACCTCTAACATGCCAGTTAGAGTCCAAAGTAAGCCATAACCCTAAGCCACATCTTGTAAAGAACCAGAGCCTCACAAAATACACCCGATCCCAACACACATCAACCAGTAAAGGCTACAGTGCAGTTGCTAGTGTCCAAACCATAGGAAACCACAACCTAGTCTCCAATGTCCAAACCTTAGCAAGACACAACCCAAGTGCCAACACCCAACCCTCAACATCATCCTCATCATCAAGATTTGATCCAAGCAGAGCAATCCAAGTAAGGAAAGAGGAACCCATGCTAGGAAGAAATAGGGTGAAGGCCAAACTAGAAAGCATAACCACACCTCTAACACACTGATCAAAGTCCAAAATAAGCCATAACCCTGAGCCACATCCTATAAAGAACCAAAGCCTCACAAGACACACCCACTCCCAACACACAACAACTAGAAATGACCACAACCCAATCACTAACACCTAAACCACAACCAATCACAACCCAACCCTCAATGCCCAAACCTTATCCAGTTGTAGCCTAGCCCCCAACACCCAACCCTTAGCATCATCCTCATCGTCAGGATCTGAGTTATCCTCACCATCTGCATAAGAGGATTTCAAACTCTCGAAATTACTCCTATTCCCATCTCCTCCTTCGTGAGCCATCCCCCAAACCTTGTCTAAATTGTTATTGGGATATTACTTTTTTCTTAAAGTATAAATAAAATTAATCAATCACTTATTTATTTAGATTCTCATATGAGGTAACTAATGCATACCTTTTTTGTTCTAGGTTTCAAGCTAAGCATGTTGACATGAATTCAAAGAAGATACTTAATATGTTAATTCTACAATTTTAAAGCTTGGATTTAGGCTTCAATGTTCATGCATGGATCAACATATGAGAAGAAAAAATTTCAAGTCATGTGCTATGGTGTTAAATTAAATAAGATATTGAATGTGCCACCATATTCCTTCTTGAACTTAGAATTAGAATCAACCTCCTCCTCCTTCTTCTTCTTTACACTCCTTGTAAAAGTGACCAGGTTTATTGTAGTTTTATAAAGTGTATTTAGAATTTCCAAGAGATTTCTATCTCACCTTAGGCTTGGTTCTAGATTTGTTAGACTATTTTTCATTACCTTTTTATTTTAGCCTCCATCAAACAATCAAAGCCTCTTTGAGACTCAAATAAACCTTCCTACTAATCTCTTAGGAAACAAAATAACCAATTTATTCTCTACCTTTATATTGATATAAGTAATCCCAATGCCCATGAGTCTAGAAATGAATATAATAAATTTTGACATATTTTCTCCTCATTAATTTTCACATTCATAAATTTTAATGGAACCACCAACATGATAAATCCTTCTAGGCGGTTTGAAATCTATCTACCTTCTTCCATCCTCTGGGAATATAGCTTCTTCCTCAAGAATATTTTTTATTGGGGATTTGGCTTGATATCTCTCTAAGTTTCTTCCAGAAATATTTGGTAATGGGTTCTTCATTGACGTTAATAAGAAAAAAATTTGGCACAATCAAATTATACCCTTAGCTTTTCCATCCATTACATCACACTGAGATGTTTGAGAAGTATCTACATGTCTCTAAAAATTTACATCAACAACACCCCACAAATTATGGTCAATCAACAAATCTTCCATTTTCAATTTCCACATATCAAAAGTTCATGCTTGAGAGTTTTTATATCTTCATCCTCCTTGACATTCGTACCTTGTTTATTTTCTACTTTAAGTATCACAATGTTATCCTTCTACACAAGTTCCTACCCAAATAATAATTCTAAAAAAACCCTCTACCCAACAACTAGAACCAAAGGCGATTCAAATTTGATACTTGTAATGAAGCAAGGTATGTAGAAATAATTCCTACACTAATCTTAAAGGATTCATGTAAAAAAAGCTTAAACATAATATAATATTATTATAAAACTTAGAGAAACACAATATTAAATAGATAAACAAATTATGTCATGCCATAGTGATTTACACGGGGAAATTTTTTTTGGGAGAAAAATCCACAATCTAAAACTTGCATAGTGTATTATCAAATCTGAAGAGGATTGCAATACACTTACAATGCGGTTCTTTATAAGAGTCTTCACCAATAATAAAATTAGAAAAAAAAATAGTAGCATTCTAATAGCACTTGCATACTTGAAAATTCACTTATAAAACACTTCCTCAAGTACCAATTTATAGACCATTGAATAAGTTAGTAAACCACAAATGGTTTTCAAAACCATGCTACATAACTCTCCAAATCTAGCACCTAATTTGGACATAATTTCTAATGCAACCCATAAATATTCCTTCTAACTTGCTAAAAATAATAAATTAATAATTCACCTATAACCTCTAGTTTGACCCACTGAAAATGGCTACCCAACTTGACATAATATTTCATCTAAAAATAAACACCATATGCCAAATGATAAATTTTATCATAGATGTTCATAATTCAAAAGTAATTCCCTTATTTTAGGTCTTATGCATCATAAGGTGTTGTCATAACTTGTCATATAATCTCATAAAAGAGAGGTGCTCTGAGTTTTCTATATTTATCCACCTTATAATGACTTACAACTCATAACAAAATAATGGAATACATTTCATTAGATGCCTTACACTAAATACAATGACCCATTAGAAGTGGAGCACAATATTAAATAAAATTCAATTGAAACATGACATGTACTTGTAAAGGTTGAAAGACCTTAATTCCCAATTTTTTTTCCAAATCTTAAGGGACTCATAATTGAATAACATGGGTGTAGTGGGCCTAGCTCGATTGGATAAAGCATTCTTTTGTAGGAAAGATGTCACAAGGTCTAGTCTCCCCACTGTCCCCGTGGTACCGGAGGGCATGTTGCGCTAGTGTCATCGGTCATGTGAAAAAAGTTTACCAGGCGCACTATAGTTTATAGGGGGACATATACCCAACCAATTCCTATAGTCTTTAAAAAAATAAAAATAAATAAATAAAATTGAATAACATGCTTAGAGGTTTGTACATAGAGTCCCACTTACAACATAATAAACTAGTTTAGCAATTTGCAAGATTAGTGAGCTTGTGTTGGACAAATCTCTAGAGGCTTTATAAGTGAGATACAAGATCCATATGTCTAAGAAAATATTAGAGGATTTATCTTAAGAATGTTAGTATTTTACATCCTTGGGTGTATATGCATGCATGCCCATATCTAGTATTAGTAAGGTCTAGTAGAATTATTCTTGGCTTCCATTAGTGCATGGTAGTCAAAGTCTTGTTGTACATTTTTCATATCTTAAGACATCAAGGGAATACCCCTAGCTTCTATCGATCCTAAAAATGAAGAAAATTTTCCCTTATCTTATGTGTTGGTACAAAACTATCCTCTCCTTATTAATGTGTTATCCTCTCTACTTGAGATACCTTGTTCCACTTGTCTCACTATGTGTAATGGTTTTAGAGGATAGAGTTTGCAATATTGATACCCAACAAAAATAGCTTTATTTAGTCATATCCTAGGTTACATTAAGTTGACGAGTTTAATAGTGAAGAGATCTGATATTATTTTTACCTTGGCGGTTCTTTGTGTTCCTAGTGTTTCCTCATTTCATGAGGTGGCAACTCTATTACCAAAACTTTGAAATTTTGGCTACTACAATCTATCTATTGTTGGAACTTCAAGAGTATATCACAAATTGGTGTAACAATTGGTAATAAAGGTAAATAAGGTTTTAACTCCTATCTCTTGAGACAAAATTTATTTCATAGCAAAGAAATATTCTTTTGTAAACAATTAGCTGTATGCCTTTTACATTTATATGTAGTCATGAATCATAGTTCTAAGAGTTTCTTTAGTGTCTTCCATATGAATGTCCTTATTTTTCAAGGCCTAGGTATTATGTTGATGAGTGTGAATTAAATTAATACAATGATACATCCTCCTCTTTCTTTGTTGGTCATGCTCTTTCTCACATTCATTCACAACACCATATAAAAATTAAATAGACTTATTAGGAAAAAAAGAACTTGAAATATAAATTAATTTGCTTAAGTCTAAGCTATAATGTAGTGTCCATCCTATTGCCATAAAAAAGAGATTATTTAGTCTCCTATCATCCCCCTTAATCCCTCTTACAAATATCTAGATCTCTCCTTGGTAGATTATTGAATAAAATGACTCTTTTTTAAAATCAATTTCCTACGTTTTATGGGCTTAATGTCATTAAAGAGGTCACATGTTGGGACATTTGGAAAAAGGTTAATTTTTAAGATGAAGACATGTGAATGTATTTTTTTTATTGAATTTTTATGTAGGAAGGCACATAGATGGTTTAATAGTTTTCTTGAGCATCATTTTTCTTCTTGAAATGAAATTATGAGTGTATTTGTTATAAATTTCACATATAGTGGTAACTCAACTCATCCAAAAATTAGTGAATGTGAAAAGGGGGAAGGAGAGTCAAGTTATTATTTTAGTCACAAGTTTGTTATTTTTCATTTTGATATTCCAAGGAGGTCTAGACTAGATGCAACTACATGTATTGACAAATTTTGTGAACCCTATAAGGTTGTTCTAATTTTGATGCTTTAATAGATGAAGCACATAATTTTAGAGAAAGCATATGGATGGTTTTACTAGCTTGAGAAAAAGAGAGAGGATTATATAATACACCTATGTCTTTAAGTGTTGATGTTTCTAAGCAACAAATGGATATGTAACATATTGATGTTGGTCATGAGAACCATGTTGTTGATTAAGGTTTGTATGTGGAGGGTGTTGGGTCTTGAAATTATTACACACTTCTATAGGGATCAATCCACTTAAACACTAGGGATACATCATTCATGAAGGGAGATAGATAAACTTATCAATAAAATTTGAGTGATGAAATGTCAATTGCTAAGAATAGATAAAATATCCTTCACTTTGTTCTTAGCTAAACCTATGAGGGTGTTCCTAGAGGTAATATTAAGTAAGATTCAATCACAAATGAAGATATTACATGATAAATAAACTATTGTAGTATTCATGTGTACAATTTGAATCCAAATTTTATAACTAGATCAAAGACTAAGCTACTGCTATGACCTATATTTAAGCTAATGAAACCATACTTGCAAGGATAGAATATATGGGTACATAGGACATGCTTCCCTTAAGGTAAAATATTTTGAGGCTCACTAGAGATATTTCATTGGTTAATATGTTGAACCCTGAAATACATACAACTCTACTTCCTACTACATTACTTGTTAAAGAAAAAATTCATTTTAAGGTACATTTAAGTTTAAGCACTTTTAGGACCAATGAATTATATTGGGTTACAAGCTCATGGTAGACCATTAAAGACAACACACATGAATAAGAAAATAGATATGATATTTAATAGCTGGACATGCTTAATAACCCCTCTCTAAAATTTGAGAAATCTATATATATTATTGTAAAGACCATTAAAAATAACATATGTAACATATTAAAGTGTTGCAACACCTATCTAATTAAATATTATATTCACACCAACAAATATGGTGAGAAAAAATAATTTAGGAATAAAATTTTTATACTTCTTTGCTTAAAATTTTTCATGAAAATATACAACTTGGTGCAACCATGGTAGGAGGGTCGTCAAATAGAACAATCTAAACCATGCAACAAGAGTCACACAAAAGAAGCAACATAGAGTATGGAGGAAAATGCAGAGTCAAACATCCTCATTAACAAAAATCTCAATTACAAACAACTGACAACATCTGGGCTTATAGATTCAGCTCACAGGCCTGATATAACATGTTCAAAAATACAACATTCCTATATGCTTCTTAATGCGAGCTGAAATCTTGTTAGAGTAAAGGTTTTAACTTAATTATGTTAATTAAGTTACCTTTATTCCTCTCTTAAGATTTCACTTTAGTTTGCATATTGTGACATTTAATAATTATATTAATTATTAAATGTCTACCTATTAGGGTTTCTTTAGGGTTGCACAATCTCCTTTTATAAGGATTGCTCATTGTATTTTAACTCACTCTCTGATTAATAATTTTCAGCTTTCAGAGCACCTTTGCTTTTTTGTCTCCAATGTCTTCTTTCAGTGACAAGTTATTTGCATGCAGGTGATCTTCGGGGTCTATGAAGTTAGATTTCACAACTTCAACAAATCTAACATCTCAAATCTCAAATTCATCTAACTTACTTTCTAATAATCTATTACAATGATTTATATCACATCTTGAGATCTAGAATCATCCGCGTCGGCCAAAGATTATTACAATATCCAATGAAAGAAAATGTAATGTGCGCATGAGTAGGTCGACCTCAAATTTGAATTTCTCCTCAATAAGTGCATAGGAAAAAGTGTGGAACTAAATTAAGGTTGGGGGACACTCCATGGAATGATTTGAAACACATCGTAAGGGTCCACAAGTTATGTGAAAGATCCATGAGATCAAACTAACTATTAGGTTTGAAAATTATTCGGGTGTCGGTTGAAGAAATTGCCATTAAATCCGAAAGTGATAACTTGTTGGAAAAAGATCCAATCGTGCTCAAATCTTGGGATAAGGAAAATGAAAATTTCCATGATGGAAACATAGATCCATAGGGGCTAGTAAGCAAATATGATGAATCCACCAACTTGAGCTAAACAAAAACTGAACAAGAACAAAAACTGAAAGAAAATATTTTTGGTTGATGCAAGATTGCCAAGAACCAAGGATGCTCCTGCATTAGACATTTGGGGTTATTTGAAAAGTGAGTCCCTCACTTTGTTGGGGCTAAAGGAAAACCAAGATGGTCTACCTCAGCCTGAGAAATCCAAGAATAATCCTCCATAGGTCTTCCTTTCCATTTCACAAGGTATTCTTTGTATTGTCTTCCACGAGTTTTCCTCCCATCTCTGACATCTAAAATCTCTTCTATCTCATCTAATGGATGCTTTGGAAACTGATTCTCCAAATTTGCTTTATTGCCTTCACTGAGTTCTGCTTCATGGTACTGATGTAGATCTGCAATGTTGAATATAGGTGATATACCCATGCCATCCGGTAACTCCCCTTCATATGCATTTCCTGAATCAAATTTCTTTAAAATTTTACAGGGTCCAAACTTCCTCATCTTGAGCTTATTGTATGTGCCAACTGTGAATCTTTCCTTCCTCAAATACACCATCACTTCATCTCCAACTTTGAACTCCTTATATCTCATTTTTTCATCTGCTTTCTCCTTATACTTCCAGTTCATATCTTCCAATTTCTCCTTCACTTGAGTATGCAATTTCTTCATATGGTTTGCAAATTCCTCTACTTCTGCACTCCTTTTATCTTCCTTACTGATGTCTCTCAACTCTGATATACCTCTAGGATGAAATCCAGTAACAATCTCAAAAGGTGTCTTTTCGGTACTCCTGTTCATTGAATTATTGTAAGAAAACTCCGATTGTGCAAGGACTAAATCCCAACTTCTAGTATTTTCTCCAACCAAACATCTTAGAAAATTCCCCAAACTCCTATTTACTACCTCTGTCTATCCATCGGTCCGTGGGTGAAAAGTAGATCTGGACTTCAAATATGTCTTTAACTTCCTCCAAAGTTTCTTCCAAAAGTAACCAACAAACTTTGTATCTCTATCTAAAACAATACTCCTAGGCAATCCATGCAATTTGACCACTTCTTTGAAAAATAAGTCTACTACATGTATTGCATCTATTGTATTCTTACAAGGTATGAAATGTGTCATTTTAGAAAATCTATCTACCACCACAAATCTAGAATCATTACCTCTTTGTGTCTTCAGCAAACCAAGTATGAAATCCATGCTGATATCCTCCCAAGGTCTCTCCGGAACTGTCAAAGGCTTATACAATCCAACATTCTGACTACTCCCTTTTGCAACTTAAAAAATTTGCAACTTTGAACAAATTTCCTAACATCCTTATGAATTTGTGGCCAAAAGTAATTCTCACTTACCAATGCTACTGTCTTATGAATTCCAAAGTGTCCTGACAATCTTCCACTATGTATTTCTTTCACCAACTTATCCCTCATTGAACTCTAGGGTATATACAATTGATTCCCTCTGAACAACATATCCTCTTGAAGGAAATAATCCAACCATTTACTGTTATCTTCCAAAGTTGGTTCTTTACAAGCTCTCCAAGGTTCTACAAAATCTGGGTCTTCCTCATTCAAGTTCTTCAATTCATCAAAGCCTAATGCCTCCACTCTCATCTTTTTCAGTAAATTCCTTCTCCTACTCAAAGCATCAATAACTCTATTTGACTTCCCACTCCTATGCTTAAAAAAAAAAGTATAACTCTGCAAGAATTCTACCCATCTCATGTGTCTTTGATTCAACCTACCTTAACTGTTCAAATATTGCAAAGCTTGATGATCGGTATAGAACAAAAAATACTTAGGCAACAAGTAATGTATCCACTTCTTCAAGGTTTGAATTATGGCATAAAACTACTGATCATACACTGAATATCTTCTCCTAACATCATTCAATTTCTCACTGAAATAAGCTACTGGTCTTCCTTCTTGACTTAATACTGCTCCAATTGCATTTCCACTTGCATCATAGTCTACCTAGAATGCCTTACTAAAATATGGAAAAGCCAATATAGGCTACTTATTCACCTTCTATTTCAACAACTCAAAACTTTGGTCTGCTCCAGATGCCCACCTAAAATCCTTCTTATCTCCTCTCATTGTTTCTATCATAGGATTGCAAATAGAATTGAAATTCCTAATGAACTTTGGGTAGAAACTAGCCAATCCATGAAATGATCTTACCTCTCCAATGCTTTCTGGTGTAGGCCATTCAACAATTTATCTTACCTTCTTAGGATCCATCCATAGATATCAAAAATCCTAGATATACCAATTCTTCCTTCATGAAACTACACTTCTTAATGTTTATCAACAACTGCTCTTCTCTCAACCTTTGCAAAACTTGTCTTATATGTAACAAATGTTCTTCTCCACTCTTACTAAAAATTAAGATGTCATCCAAATAAACAATCACAAACTTACCCAAGAATTTCTTCAATACCTCATTCATCAACCTCATGAATTACTCGGTGCATTTGTTAGTCCAAAAGGCATCACCAACCATTCATACAATCCTTCATTTGTCTTGAATGCTGTCTTCCACTCATCTCCTTCTCCGATTATGATCTGATGATATCCACTCTTCAAATTTATCTTTGTAAAGTATCTAGCTCCACTCAAACAATCCATAATGTCATCCATCTGGGGCAAAGGAAATCTATACTTCACCGTGATTTTGTTTATGGCTCTAGAGTCTGTACACATCCTCCATTCTCCATCCTTCTTAGGTGCTAACACAATAGGTACTGCACAAGGACTTAAGCTTTCCGTGATCAAACCCTTCCTCAACAACTCTTGCACTTGTCTATTCAACTCCTCATTCTCTGTAGGTGTCATCTGGTGTGCTACTTTATTAGGCAAACTAGCTCCAAGAATTAGATCCGTGCAATGACTAATACTCCTCACAGGTGGTAATCCATTAGGTACATTATCTGAAATGATCTCATCATACTCTATCAACAACTCCTTTATCTCTTCCTATTGTTCTTCTACATGCTTCAAGTCTTCAGCCTTATTAGGAACCAAGGAATATCACATGTTCTCATGTCTCAATCCATCTAGAAATATCCTTCCATCAACCAAACAAATTATAGCACTCATACAAACCTCAACTTTAAGAACATCCTGCAATGGCAACAAAGTATGCTTCATTCCATTAGCAACAATAGTATATGTATTCTTCTTTCCATCATGAATAGCCTGTCTATCATACTACCAAGGCCTTCCCAACAAAACATGGCATACATCCATAGGCATGATATCACACAAAACTTCATCATGATAATTTCCTATCTTCAATTTCACCAAACATTGTTCATTTACCAGTATCTTATGCTCATCTTGAATCCATGCTATTTGATAGGGCTTCGGGTGTTTCAATATTTCCAACTTCATTTTGGTCACCATTTCTTTATAAACTAGGTTCTCTGAGCTTCCACTATCAGCAATCACTTTGCAACATTTACCAGCTACCTTGCATCTAGTCTGAAACAAATTATTTCTCTACAATGGTTCCTACTCCATCCCACTTTGACACAATACTCTTCTATTCACCAACACTTCTCCATCTTCCAGTTTGTTAGATGATCTGACATGATCCTCCTCAACAAAGGATGTTCTTCATTTTTTTTCTGTCTTTCTTCTTATCTCTCCCCGATTTCATTCAAATACTCTATGTCCTTCTCCAGCATACTTAAAACAAGTTCCCTTGAATAATCTCTTCTCTTGTCCTCTATCATATTTTCTATAATGTTCATTCCGGTAACCACCATATACTCCTCTTTGATAAGAGTTTCCATCATCTCTACGTTATGAATTATCATTCTTACTGACTTCCCTATCTTTATTCTGATTTGCAAAAGATACTCTTCCTCCTCCAGTAAAAATTCTTCCTCTTTGAAATCTTCCACCTCTTCCTCAGTCTCTGCTCATGTCTTTTATTCAACTTCTCTTCTACTTTTAGGGCACATTGGTATGATTCTTCCACACTCTACAACTTGATCAAACTAATCTCATCTTGTATAGATGACCTCAAGCCATTCACATATCTGGCTACTTGCTTGATCTCATCCTCCGAATTTCTAGATCTAATGTTCAACTTGTAGAACTCCATTGTATACTCCATCACACTTGACTCTTTCTGCTTCAAATTTTGCAACTTTCAGAACAAACTGATTTGATAATCTGTAGGCATAAACTTTGTTTTTAACTTATTTACCATCCGATCCCATGATTTTATCTTTTCCTTTCCTCTTCTTTTCCTATCTTTCTGCAAATGTTCCCACCAAAGGGATGCATGTCCTTTCAACTTTGTACAAGAAAATTTCACCTTCTTATCTTTAGTGGTACCTTCAAAATCAAAATACTTTTCCATCTCTATAATCCAATCTAGAAATTCATCTGAATCCAACTTACCATTATAATCTGGTGGATTGAAATGTGGCTTGGTATTTTCTCTAGTTAGGGCTCTTATGAACCTCTCTTCTCCTTGATCCAGGACAAGTTGATCTTATATTCCTCTTTCTTCCTGTACTTCTACCTCTTCGTCACTCACATCATCAACTGGTTGACCTCTCCTATGGGCCATTTTGACTGCATCTAATTTAGAAGCAATTCCTCTCAACATCTCCATTAAAGCTGGGTCTGCATTTCCACACACTCTATTTCCTCTAACATTTCTTCTTCCCGCCATCTTTACACAAGTCCTTTGCAGCTATAGGTCGGATCCTTAGTCTACCACCCCAAAACAAATCTTCAACAGGATTTTGCGAATTCTAGCGATCTCTCATAGATCGAATCTTGCTCTGATACCAATCTGGTGCAACCACGGTAGGAGGGTCCTCAAAGAGAACAATACACACCATGCATCAAGAGTCACACAATAGAAGAAACACAAAAAACGAAGGAGAATGCAGAGTCAAACATTCTCATTAACAAAAATCTCAATTACAAACAACTGACAACATCCGAGCTTACAAATTCGACTCACAAGCCTGATATAACATGTTAAAAAATACAACATTCCTATATGCTCCTTAATGCCAGCTGAAATCTAACATCTCAAATCTCAGATTCATCTAACTTACTTTCTAATGATATATTACAATGATTTATATCACATCTTGAGATCTAGAATCATTTGCATTGGCCAAAGATTATTACAATCTCCAATGAAAGAAAATGTTATGTGCGCATGAGTAGGTCAGCCTCAAATTTGAATTTATCCTGAATAGGTAAATAGGATGAAGTGTGGACCTAAATTAAGGTCAGGGGACACTCCATGGGATGATTTGAAACACACTGTAACGATCCACAAGTTATAGGAAAGATCCACGAGATCGAACTAACCATTAGGTTTGAAAATTATTTCAGTGTCGGTTCAAGAAACTGCCATTAAATCCATAAGCAATAACTTGCCGGAAAAAGATCCAATCGCACTCAAATATTGGGATAAGGAAAATGAACATGTCCACGATGGAAACATAGATCCATAGGGTTTGGTGAGTAAATATGATGAATCCACCAATTTGAGCTAAACAAAAACTGAACAAGAACAAAAATTGAAAGAAAATAGTTTTGGTTGATGCAAGATTTCCAAGAACCAAGGATGCTCCTACATCACAACTACCCAAGGAGACACCTAATTACAAAAAAATTCTACAAACTAGCTACTTCTTCATGATTTGGAAAATGATCTACTATAATGGTGATTGGAAATGTAAGGATTGAAACACTAGATATTTCTCAGTGTTGCAATCATGCTAAAATGGAGAAATGAGCCCCTTTATTTTAGAGGACAAATTGATATATATATAACATTATGTTTGGCCACTAAATTTACCAAGAAATTGAATCAAGATCAAGTATCATTAATGTTTCACATGGAAAAGGTTGGGATCCCATAAAATATACTATAATAGTGGCCTAAAGATTATGTAAAAATGATTCATGTTTTAAATACAACCATCACAATAAAAGTGTCATTGTTCTCTTCATCCTTTTCTTGAAGGTGCATGTGAATCCACACCCTTGATATTAGATAGTTATTTTTGGGTGGGAAAATTTATTCAAGTTTAGTTGAAGCCTTAGATCTAGTCATTAATGGCACTTTGGGTTGTATAGGGGGTAGGTAAAAATAAATAGTATAAAAGGTAAGAGTTTCAAAGTACTAGGGATTAGAGGTCGAGGAGACTTAATAACTAATAAATTTGTCAAGGAGTCAAGGATTGGAGGTAACAAGGAATTCATATCTTAAGACATGTAAATAAGGATAATTACAAACTAGTGATCCTAAAGAGATACATAGTGAAAAGTGTTAGGTATTGGGGTTCTAGGAAACTCAATAACTCATATTAGTTTAAGGGTATTCCTTATATAACTTAAATAAAACATGTAGTAGGAAATATCAAAATTTGAGGATTGGGGATACCAAGGAAGAAGTACTCAAGCAAAGGGATGGTAAAAAATCCATCTTTGAAAGGTAACTTAGTACAATAATCAAGAAGTCAAGGTTTAGAGGGAAAGTATGATTTTATGGAAAAGTGTGAAATAATGATAAATGTAAAGGAAATATGAGGTCAAGGGAAAAATCATGAGAGGAAGGATACATATAACATATTGAAAGGAAAAGGGGATAAGGGTGGAGATTGGATAAGGAAGATCAATATCCCAATGGGGACAAAGGAAAAGGTGGGTTGGGAGGAAGTGCATACCAAGAAGGGAAACTCTAAAACTCTAACATAGGCATAAACCTTGGAAAATTGAATAAAACACCTCACACCTAAAAAGTTTGGGGAATTTTAGCAAATGAAAACATATGTTAAGAATATGGGGGTGATAAAAACATCGCACATACAAATATCAACCAAATAATACCCATTAGGAACAATCTTAGATTGATTATCTATGATGAGTAAAACAAGTCCAAAACACATAAGAGGGTCAAAACTTAAGAAAAAATTGACATTGTCTAATTGAGTCCTAGTAGAGGGAACTTTTAATGGGATCCCATGATTTTCCCCTTTATATGATGGTGCTAGTGGTTCCCATATCACAACTAATTGTCCTCATAAAATGAGGTTGAAATCTTGACATTGCAAGAAGAGTGTGCTAAAAATATTGATGGTGTTGACTTGTGGCATGATTTTCTCATTCTTGAGGGGATGTATGTAGATTAAAATAATTTTGTATGTTCTCATGCTAAGGAATAAGTGCCTAATGTTTCATGTGGTGGCCCCCAAGTATTTCTCTCTTTTACTAATGACCTATACAATAGGACTTGTATTAGTTTATAAATTCAATTGTCTCTGCCATAAGTAACTATGACTATCATGATGTGAGATTTGGTATTAGAATAGATATGTATATTTAAAATAAAGATATTTTTATATTGGGTTAGAATATTTCTTGTAAGAGGATGAATAATAAAATAGTTACGCATTCTATTTTTAGTAGTGAGTATGGTGTAGTAAGTTGCGTGCAAGAAATTAAAATAGAGAGGCAATGGGATGGGTTGATTCCATAACTTGAAGTCTTCTATGTGATTATTATGATGAATATATTAATGAATATTAGAGCATATATATGATCCAAGCACAAATCAACACATCAACATATATGAAGATGATGTGTGCTAGTTTCATGTTATCAAAGAGCTTGATGCGAACACTAGTGATTAAATGAAACTTTCCTATGTGATAAAGGTCAAGTTTATATTTTTGTGGATTATGGTGATGTAATAGAATTTTAATACTTTGTATGGATCAAACATACAAGAGAAAGTGATGTTGATCTAAAAAACACATGTAAACTTGAATACTAGCTTGTGGTAGCTTAGCTTTATGATATATGTAAGCACACAATATTTTGGTTTGAAATGTAGGAAGAGGTATTTCCTTTTACAAATCAAAAAGATAGTTAGACATATTTTTCCTTACCATGTGAATTAAATGTGTTCTCTTTTTCCTTGGTTTGTATGAATATGTTAGTAAGTGTGCTAATATTATGTCCATGGATGGTGAAAGTTTACATTCATCCATATGTTTCAATGCTAATTTTGAACTATAATTTTATGATTTACCCTATGTTATAGCACAAACATAAATGAAATATGTTAAGGTGTAAGGTGGCATGGACTTGGCACATTATGGTTGAGATATGCTAGTAACTCTAATGGCGAGTTTGATCTTTGATCGCCAAGGATTGGTCACATGATTATGTATGCATGTAAGGGATACATTTTGTTGCAATTGAGTGGTGGATATATTTTTAGTTTAAGGGAGATCAACACCTTCATCTAAACTATCTTTGACAAAGGAAAATGGCTTATGGTAGTTTATCTATGGCCTTTTTCTATGGATTCTCTTTGTAGGATCTAACGTATAAATGTGTTTAAACTTCTATTTGTAGCAATACATTCTAGTTCTCTCTATCTCTCCATCCCTCCATGTCATTGGTTGTAAGTTGTTATTTTTATCTTGTATATATCCCTTTATTGTTGTTCTCTTATACATATGTGTGTTTTATTTTGTGTTCTTTTATCTCTTCCCCACTCTCCCCTTGTCATTTTTTTTTTTCACCCTAGAGTTATGTTTGTATTTTGGTTATGCCTACAAGAGTTGCATGTTTCCAACTAGAGCCAATAAATGCACATTGCCCAAGAATGCAAATTTTTCTAAGTCTTGGGTTAGCTTTATTTTCTTATCCCTATGTTTTTGATGATTTGTATTTAATTAGAGAATTTATTTAATGGGGTACCCTTGGTCAATTTGTTCTTAGTTTTGTACTTTTCTTCCCTCATTTACTTGTCATGTTATTAAATGTCAAAAATATCAAAAAAATTCTAAGCATGGAGGCATTTGAGTTAATTTCTTGCCTTGGGTGGAGGTTCAAGGTTTTCCTTACCATGACACCCTTCAATCCATTCATCAATGCCACTTTTTGTCTTATCTACCATGGTTTCATTTTTCTTCATGTTTTCATCCATTTTCTTTTTCCCTTGATTCCTTGTGCCTTTATGCTTCTTCTTTTCTATCTCTTGCAATCTTTCAAGGTTCTCCTTACCTATCTATATCTCCCTAGTTCCCTACACCCCCGATCCCTAAATCCCACTTTCCTTCTATTTTTTTGGATATGATCCTTTGAGGTTTCATTTATTATTTTACCTCATAGATTCTAGGCCTAAGATATAAACTATAGTGTCCTCCTATATGTCTTACATTAGACCCTTGAGTCCCAATATCCACCCTAGTAGGCTCTTGAAATTTTCTCTATTGTCATACCTTAATGGTGTCCTCCTACATTTATTTCAAGAAATCCTTTCCCTTGACATTGACATTGTGGTTTTAATTATCTCAAAGAATTGATCCCTTCTATCCTTTGGAAAGCCATTTTGAGTGGACCCTTAAATATTTTCATCGGTTGATTTCAAACTAGTATGAGGTATCAAAATATCCAAACCCTTTCATCTTGGTAAAATTTACAAGTCATTTTTCTTCCAAAGTAGATTGATAGTGATTATGTTAAGTCCTTGACCTCCCTCAATGCAAGCCCTTAAGTGGGTTTTTGAACTTTCTTTTGATTACAAGCATGGCACCCAATATCCTAATCTCCTAAATCCTAGTCCTCAATCCTTTTTTCTTGTGGACTTATAGGATTAGTAATATCAACATAACTTTTACAAAATCATTTAAATGATTCTCAACCCCTAAATCCCTACTATATAGTTATTCTTCTTTCTTGGGTTCACAATTTTTTTCCTTCCCCTATACCTTGTACCCCTACATCCTAACCTCTGGGTCTGTGCAAGATCATGGGGTATAATATATATTTAAATATTTCAAAAAACCATGCACAGTTAAGTATGGTCGGGTCCTGGACTCGACCATTTTATTAAAAAGTCTGTAAATCAAAAAATAGATATTCGTTATGCAATGAATATCTGCTCTTTGTGTTATAATTAAAAAAAGACCCCAAGAGGTCATATAATATAATATAATATAATATAATATAATATAATATAATATAATATCAATATAATATAATATGATATTATATTATATTATAATATGATATGATATTATATTGTAACATTATATTATATTATATTATAATATAATATATGTATTATTATATATTATAATATATTGATATTAAATTATATTATTTATAATATAATATATATTATATATAATAATATGTATTATATTATATATAATAATATGTATTATATTAAAATTAATATAATATATATTATATTAAATATTAAATATTTCAAAAAAACCACTGATAATTAAATATGGTCGGGTCTCAGACCCAACCATTTTATTAAAAAGGCTGTAAATCAGGAAACAAATATCCGTTTCTTGCGCTATAAACAAAATTGAAAAAAATACGAGAGCTATATTTTTACTGTGCTTGTGCATTGGTTTCGACATTGCGACTCAGATATGAGAGGTGAAATTACCAAAAAAATAATCAAATTTGTAAGGTATGTTTGATTTTTTCAATTTTTATTTAATTTATATTCATTTTGCATTTTTTTTAAAATTTTAGTCAAAAATAGGGTATATTTGATAGATTTTTTATTACATTAAAACCATTGTTAATTTTATTTTTTTGTTATCAATTAACATGTTTAAAATGGATCAAAATGAAAACCTTAACCTCGCACAAAATGAAAACCCTAATCCTGCAGAAAATGAATACCCTCCAAATCCTCCACCACAACCATTGTTTCCAAATGAAAATGTGCCAACAATACACGAGTCTATTCATAGAAATTTAGATCAATTAAGAAAAGTATGTCAAATCTATGAGACACTCAATGAACTATCAGACATCTAAAACACTTTGGAAACAATCATTTTAAATTTTCAAACTTTGGCAACTCAACTGAATAGATTTGCACAGTGGTGAGAGGAACAAAGATAATTTTATGCTGATGGGTTATCATATAATGAGGTGAAGGCTCTTGATATTGAGAAAGCCCAATTAGCCCCATTATTCATCGTTCAAAGAATTGGACAACCTGTTAATGTGCGGAAACCAAAATTTTCAATTAAATGGTGCACCCATAAAGGCATATTAGATAATTTTTGGAGACATTGGTGGATAGATTTTGATAAACCACCCAACAACAATCTTGATGTCCCTCGGTATTTTTTGTAAAAAATATATGCTGAGTTTTTGCTAGGGAAACATGTCAATTACTTTGACATGCGAGATTTCCAAGGTGTTGGTAGAGGGATGCCACAGGATAGACCTAGGGCACGCCCAGTCACCCCAGTTCGTCCTCCACCTATTTCTGCTCCAACTCCACTGCCTTACCCTGAGATTGCTGTAGATGCAGGGACTTTGAGCATTTATGCATTACATTTGTTGAGTGATCATTTGGTCACACATAGCCATCATGTTGTGCAACCATTTGACGGTGCATCCCATCACGATGGCGCTGCACCTAATACATCCCAACATGATGGTGGTGCACCTGCTACAACAACTCCCACTGGTACACAACAATTACCTCCCAATGGTACACCGTCCTCTTTGGGACATATTTTTGTGCCTCATCATTGCATGACATGCAAAAATTTATGTTTCAGTCCTCTCCGATGGTCCACTAAGGCTCCCATAGACACATCCGACTTTGAGGTTCATGATATGCCAGATGTAGGAGTTGATAGAGCACAGAGTGGAGCATTTGTAGGAGAGACATCGACTTCCAGGGATGATATGGGAGGACTGATAAGTCTTAAAGCAATTTCATAGTGTGTTTTATGTAAATTCTTTCATATTTTATGAAAGATATTTGTACTAATATATGTTTATGTGCTGGAATCTTCAACAGTTGTCGACAGAGGAGCAGAAGTCAAAAGTGCAGTAGGTTACACATACTACCATTTCATTTTCCTTAGACAATCAGTACACGGTAAATTATTTAAATTGTTATTTTAGATGTTAATCTTTAAAATTTATTATGTTTAAATACATGTACTACATATATTGATAGTCTAATGTAATATTGTCTTTTTATGCAGCAACCGGGTCCTTATACGATCTTGTTGACTGGGTCTGATCCATTGGATGAAGTTGCACAACATGTATATATATTTTTTATTCTTGACATTATAATTATATGTGCATGTGCATTTACATTCTTGTCATTTTTTATATAGGAAACCATCTTAGCTGATCCATCCACTATGAGCCCATTTAGTGTCATAGCATCACAACAGGTATGTGTTTATTTTATATTGCAAATCATTTACATTTAGATAGGAGTAGATATGTGATTAGTAGATATGATTATTTTTCAACAATTATATGTTAATTTGTATCATTTTTATGTTATCTTCTATAGTCCTCTGTTCAACTCAACACTGAGACGAGTGAGAGACCATTACTTTATACAAGGACTCCTAATCATCCTAAGGGACAATCATATGCAGAACGTCTTCCAGAAAAGAGAGAAATATTTGAGGTAAATGAGAATTGCATTATTGATATAATAGTACATGTATACTGATTTTGATGTTAAATTTGTAATTTATAAATGATGGTATATAAGTTTCTATTTACTAATCTATCTTGTCAACCATTCACATAATCTAATTTGTGGTTTGAAATGTTATTGTGCAAGAAACTTCAAAGCATCTAACTTCTTTGAGGAGGCCTGATTTGGATGGTCCAACATAGCATTAGGATATGATATAGATTGACATGTACTTAGGGTTTTGTAGATCTTGAGATGGCATATATGCCACAATTTGTAAAACTTGTAAAACTTGTTCTGAGTAGGCATATGCCAAATTTGCATATTCACAAACACAATTATTCTACAATTTGATATATAAGAATTGATATTCAATCTAATTTGTTCCTCGTGTGCATGTCTTTCTACTTTGAATTTTCAAAATGGAATGTATAATTATCTTAGAATTTTTTAAATTTATGATTGATAATGTATGTTATAGATTAACGAAATAACATTTTAATAGAGCTTATGAATTACAATTGGTAATCCATCTATTTCTTTGAGGAGATTTTTCAAACAATGAATTTCCTTTTCTATTGTACCACATTTTTCATACATGTCTACCAATACATTTTTATCAAACACTCATTTTGAGAATACCCATGATTTCAAGCTTTGTTAAATGAATTTACATTTGACATTATTTTGTTTTTTAAACTTGTGTAATGAAGTGTGCAACTGATTTTTATTTCAAAAGAAGTTAAAATTAATGAAAAGTGGATACAACTTAATGAAATGCATTTCATGTTACAATGTTCATTTGAAAGTAATATAATCATCTTGATAAAAATCAATCACTTAATGTTCATTGAAGCATAATAACATGTCAAAGGTATAAAATCATCTTGAGTAAGAATCAATATCTTCACAAAATCAACTCAAACCCACAAAACAAAAGGTTCTAAGAGACATCCATTACCCTTCTCTTTAACATATCTCAAAACCTAATGTGCTTTTTTTGGAACAGCCCCACTGAAATTGAACTATTACGCTGAATAGGGCTCCAATTAGCCCAAATTTGCAAAATAACTCCTCTCTAAAATTGCTGCCCCTCTAAGATTCCTTTGGATAGTATCTCACTAGGCTATAAACATCCAAATTCCACAACTATCATCCTTGTAAATTCCATCTAATTCAATCATGAAACCCTCATTTTGCCTAGATTATAAGGGGGTTTATTGAAAGTATGCATTTACACACTTATCTCACTCAAACAACACCTTAAACACATTTATATCTAAGTCTGCATATTCTTAATACACCTTTAGAAATTGCTTCCACAACAGGTTTCAATCATGACGACCCTTAAACCTCCCAATTTCACTTAAAAACCACACTTTTCGCGTCTAGGGCATCATGCCCAAACCTCAATTGACCTCCTCTGCTCTCCCAAACCCTTCTAACATCTAATTCCTACCTAATTGGGCCATGAAAAAACAACTTCCAACTATTTTCCAATGAACTACAACAAGATGACTCTTAAACTTCCATCATTTGACAATAAGTTACAATTTTAACAAGCAGTGTAAAGTTGCAAAGTGGTGCAACTTTCATTCTACAATTTGTAGGACCAAACAAACTATTCCAACACGTTTGAATGGGTACGTTTATGCTAAGGATGGTCCTCTTTTGCATCCAAATATGCCGAATCACTTTGAGCTACATTGGATAGATGATTTCCCTTAAGAGTCCAAAGTGCTAAAAGACAACAATATTTGAAGGGCTATTTTTTAGAAACCATGATGCCTACAGACTCTCTGTCTGAGGCTATGGGATTGTGTTGGGACCCTGTACAATAACCTCTCTTGGTTTTTTCTATCTTGGAGGCATTTTCCCGCGATGATGAGTTTTCAGTTGAGGAAAAAGTTGTCAGATGCAAGCAGTGTAAAATTGCAAAGTGGTGCAAATTTTGTTCTACAACTCGTAGGACCAAACAAACTATTCCAACACATCTGGATGGGTACATTTACACTAGGGATAGTCCTCTTTTGCACCCAAATATGCCGAATCACTTCGAGTTACATTGGATCGATGATTTCCCTTAAGAGTCCAAAGTGCTAAAAGGAAACAATCTTTGAAGGGCCATTTCTCAGAAATCATGATGCCTACAGACTCTCCGTTTGGGGCTATGGGATCATGTTGGGACCATCTACAATAACCTCTCTCAGTTTTTGCTATCTCAGAGGCATTTTCTCGTGGTGACGAGTTTTCAGTTGAGGAAAAAGTTGTCAGATGCAAGCAGTGTAAAGTTGCAAAGTGGTGTAACTTTCGTTCTGCAACTCATAGGACTAAACAGACTATTCCAACATGTCTGTATGTGTATGTTTATGCTAGGGATGGTCCTCTTTTGCACCCAAATATGCCGAATCACTCCAAGCTACATTGGACCGACAATTTCCCTTAAGAGTCCAAAGTGCTAAAAGACAACAATCTTTGAAGGGCTATTTCTCAGAAACAATGGCACCTAAAGACTCTTTGTTTGAGGATATGGGATCGTGTTGGGACCCCCTACAATGAAATCTCTCAGTTTTTTCTATCTTAGAGGCATTTTCCTGCTGTGACGAGTTTTTAGTTGAGGAAAAAAGTTGTTAAATGCAAGTAGTGTAAAGTTGCAAAGTGGTGCAACTTTCGTTCTACAACTTGTAGGACCAAAAAATATATTCCAACATGTCCGGATGGGTACGTTTACACTAGGGATGGTCCTCTTTTGCACCCAAATACACTGAATCACTCTGAGCTATATTGGATCGATGATTTCCCTTAGGAGTCCAAAGTGCTAAAAGGTAGCAATATTTGAAGGGATATTTCTCAAAAATTGTGATGCCTACAAACTCTCCATTTGAGGCTATGGGATCGTGTTGGGACCCTCTACAATAACCTCTCTTGTTTTTACTATCTCAGAGGAATTTTCCTGCGGTGATGAGTTTTTCAGTTGAGGAAAAAGTTGTCAGATGCAAGTAGTGTAAAGTTGCAAAGTGGTGCAACTTTCATTTCGCAACTCGTAGGACCAAACAGACTATTCCAACACGTCCAGATGGGTACATTTACACTAGGGATGGTCCTCTTTTGCACCCAAATACGCCGAATCACTCCGAGCTACATTAGACCGGTGATTTCCCTTAAGAGTCCAAAGTGCTAAAAGACAACAATCTTTGAATCTCTATTTCTCAAAAAATGTGATGCCTATAGACTCTCCATTTGAGGCTATAGGATCATGTTGGGACCCTCTACAATAACCTCTCTCAGTTTTTTCTATCTTGGAGGCATTTTCCCGTGGTGATGAGTTTTTCAATTGATGGACACAGTTGTCAGATGCAAGCAGTGTAAAGTTGCAAAGTGGTGCAACTTTCGTTTTGCAACCGTAGGACCAAACAAACTATTCCAACACATCCAGATGGGTACGTGTATGCTAGGGATGGTCCTATTTTGCACCCAAATACGCCGAATCACTCCGAGTTATAGCACCGACGATTTCCCTTAAAAGTCCAAAGTGCTAAAATACAACAATATTTGAATCTCTATTTTCAGAAATCGTGATGCCTACAGACTCTTCATCTGAGGCTATGGGATCATGTTGGGACCCTCTACAATAACCTCTCTCCATTTTTTCTATCTTGGAGGCATTTTCCTATGATGACGAGTTTTTAGTTGATGGAAAAAGGGTCAGACGGATGCGATGTAAAGGTGCAAAGGGGTTTAGGGTTTGTTTTGTTCCTTGTTAGTAAGTGAAAAAGTGATTCATTTACTCAAATTCACTTAAGTCATGAACTACATACATCAATAGAAAGTATACACATTAAAACATTTAGGTCGTAAAGTATACATTGCAATACTCATAAGTGAAAAAGTATACACATACGTTGTATACACTTGAATACACGTAAAGTGTACACGATATGCATGATATTATCATTCAATAATTGCTATCAAATATAGGATTTACAAAATTCCACGTAGGCATACAAAAAATGACCCTAATACATAGTCATTTCCCAGTAGGGGAAGGAAATAGAGCTCGCATTTCCTTTGCGGTTGACACAGTCTTCCACAAGAGCAACATGTTGATGTTCTGGAGTGAAACACCTGTACAAACCATTAAGGTAGCAGTCAAACTACATACAATAGAAAAGATGCTTAGAATAACAAATCTATATTATTCTAAATGACCTAATTGATGATGAAATGGTAATGCAAACTATAAAAGATGCTTAGAATAACCAATCTATATTATTCTAATCTCTCGCATACCTCTCCCAAAGGATCAGAGTTGGCTATTGTTGCAGCAGGTCCATGATCTATTATGCTAGGAACATCACAATATACTTCATATGAGAAATATATATTGTCACAACAGAAAAGATGCTTAGACTAACAAATCTATATTATTCTAAACAACCTGAATGATGATGAAATGGTAATACAAACTATAAAATATGCTTAAAATAACCAATCTATATTATTCTAATATTCTCATACCTCTCCCAAAGGATCAGAGTTGGCTATTGTTGCAATAGGTCCATGATCTATCATGCTAGGAACATCACAATATACTTCAAATGAGATATCTATATTGTCACAATAGAAAAAATGCTTAGACTAACAAATCTATATTATTCTAAACAACCTCAATGATGATGAATTGGTAATGCAAACTATAAAAGATGCTTAGAATAACCAATCTATATTATTCTAAACAACCTAAATAATGAACCTTAGTAGATAAACAATATCAAAATGTGATGAATAATATCATACTTGTCCCATACAACAAATGATCTGCTACTCAAGTGTCCCTATAGGGTCATCTCTTACCTTCAGAGTTTCCAGTAATGCTTCATGATCAACACTACTAATTGTCCATAGTTTTTTTGTTTTTGGTCTAGCATGATGTCTCAATAACTTAACATTTGTTGCTATAACAAGATGCGAATACATTAGAATGGTTTTGTGTTTCTCATTGTCTTCAAATGTAGGTACATCATTCTTTCTAATCATATATGTTTGCAACCAAGTTCTGAAAGCAACAACTAAACCTGTGTGATCATAACTTTTTTATCAACATCTAAATATACTTTGAATAACAAATCTATATTATTGTAAACAACCTAAACGATGCTGAAATGGTAATGCAACCAAGTTCGAGAAACAAAACTGAACCTGTAGGATACATGAAGCCATCATCATTTGTCATTGGTTGTGTTAGCTTTTTCTTTCCCTGTACACATCGTGCCATCCAATAGTCTGATCCCTCTTCATTCCCTTGCGGTGCTACAACTGCATAGACATGTCCTGGCTGCACAAGATTTGAAAGATGATCGTAGTCAAGTGAACTTTCCATTACATCTTTTAATGAGGATTGTAATACAGATAAAGGGGTTAGGTACTATAGAATCCATGTATCTACCCATTCACTTGACTCACACTGATCCCAATCACACTAAATACAATTATGACAAAAAACAAGCCATCTCTCATGTCCATATGGTTCATGCACTCACATATGTGCTTTGAACTGAATGCATCTTTGAAGAATCTCTAATTGTTTGACATTCCATTTTGTCTCCCATTGTGCCCTCCTCAACCAACCAAAAGAACCTATAGATTTGTGAATCAAGTGTCCCTCATGATAGTGCACACTACTATATTTGAATCCAATTTTTGACAAAAGTTTGTTGAAATATTGAGAAACTATTGTCAGAATACTGACAAAACACTCAAATGATTTTTGTCGCTATTTTTTTGTCGCTTTCCTAACCAACTTTTAAATGTCAAAACCATGACCCAACATCGTCGGTCATCGCCACGAAAAATGGATCTGGTGTTCATCAGAATATCGACGAAAAATTTGTCAATAGTCTGACAAAAACTTCATTGATATTCTAACGAAAAATAACCACAACACAATTGGCATGCCTCTTCCAAAGCGTTGAAACAACACCAGAAGTTCGTCACAATTTCGACAATATGGGAAAGTCATTATGACAAAAATTTCATCGCAAGTATAGCAAATTCATTGAACGTTTTTGGTGGTTTGTTAGTTACTTTTGTCAAAATTTTGACGAAACAATGCAATTTTTTAAAAAAATATTCGTTCAAATGTAGGCATTCTTTCCTTTGCCAATGTTGCTTAATTGAATTATATAGTTCATAATTGTATTTAATCACATAATCTTAAGGTGCTCAATATTTGAATCTATCTTCTTCCCCGTGCTTGGGCAATGATGATGTTCCATTACAAACACCCTTTACACTAGAAGCCACATCTGTAATCTGCTGACTGCACATTTGAGGAGCTCCATCATTGAGTAAGCTTGACCTTTCCAGGCACTCCTTTCCTATTACTTTCCCTTCTTCTGTACCTACACATGGAACATAATTTTTATCACTTTACTTTTTTCTGATTTTTACAACACCTATTCCAGAAAAACATACTAAATAATTTTTTATCAATGGTTATTTAGTGCCAATCCCTTAATGAAGGTACACAAAAGAAAGCCCACTACCAGAAAACAAAGACCAATTGTCCAAGAGTAGCTGATTAACCCCAATTTAATATTCATTGACTTGTATATTACAAATGGAACACTAAACTAATATGTACTATATACTGAATTGAAAATTCCATAATTGCTAGGGTATGTGGGTGTGTCCATGGACATATATGCCATATTCCAAATTAGACTATATAAGGGTGCAGGTGCATGTGATGTCCACGTGTCAAAATTTTGTAACTTTGAATTTACATTGCTCCACACTGAGCTCCTGGGATCGAGATTCAAAGGAAATGATGAAGGAAAATATATCATGATTCCTAAAAGAAGGTACCCCAAAATATAGGGTCTAATACATGTATACATGTGTGTATACAAAATTTTTAGGACTTAAACTAAGCTAAAAAATTGGCAACAAAAAAATGCACTAAATTGCACAACACTCAAGAACCAAAACCAGTGTATCCCAGGCCAACATCAAAGTCATCCTTGCTGACTGCATTCTCTAAGTCATTGGTCAAGATACTCTTCAAGTACTCATTTCTCAAGTGCTGGAAAATTTAGCAATTTGTAAGTTGCATAGTTAGAAGCAACTTAAGAAAGAGTTGCTAGTTTTATTTTCTAATCTAGTCATCAGTTAAGTTGGTCCCTCTTTTACAGGAAGCATTGCACATCTAGTGTCTATCATACATATGATAAATGTGGAAAGCCACTATGAATTTATACCAATTTCTCCACCTTCTTTGAGCATGAAAGTATTTGTAAAAGGTGTGAACAATGTAACAATATAGATTTTTCTAGAACATATGTGTTTGTTAGTTTAGCTTAGGAAAAAGGAGAAAACACAAAGTTAGCCAGACAATAGTTAGAACTTGTCAAGATTTTCAAATAGAAAGTTATGTGTATAAGAATGGAGGAGGAGGTGATGCATGATGAAGATAGATTACTAGAAAATTGATAATTGTATTAAAAAATGCAAGTAGCAATAATGGAGTTTCCTCATTTTGATTCTAGTACTTGTATTATTGTCTGCTTTGAGAGTTGTTCCTTTTCAATGTTCAATAAATTTGAATAATGGTAGTAACTGGTATGTCACCTCAATTATCATTGTTTTTTTATTTGGTTATTCACATCTAGTAAGATTGAAAAATGATATGTTGTATGGCTCTGTTGATAATGATTATTTGTTTGATTCTGTTGAATGAAGTCTTGTAGGCTACAATGATTACTCTGATTTGGTAAAGAGATGGAATAGAGCTAACAATATCAAACTTATCTCCCAAAAATGTTGATTGAATCTAGGTTTTTTGTTAAATTTCAAGAAATAGAGCGTTGAAACCGTAACTACTAAACACTTGATGCTCGATAATGCCTATCGTGATGTAACTTAGTGGATCTGACTGGTTCTGACTTATCTTGTTACTTTGTGCTACGAATTCTGCAAAGAGATCTCATCTCACTTTTGGTAGTGGTAGTATTCAAATTCAAAGTTTAAATAAAAAAGCGCATATTGGAAAATTTCTCTTTCCAACGTTTTAGTCTTTAGATCATTAAAATAGATCTTGAATTTCTACTGGTCAGATAGAATGGCTGTGTTATCTTACTGAGCAGTTTGTTATTGCATAATTTTGATTTGTTAACAGATCAAACAATCACTCTTTATTTTGTCATATATTCGATGGATTAATCCCAATAGTTTTGTTTATCTTAATGATGGCAATGATTGATGTAGACATGCTTGTTAATGCTTTTCATATACCAGAGGAATGCTTGATTCTGTTGTATGAAATTCAAAGTATTGTAGGCTACAAGGTTAATCTAATTTTTTATAGAGACAAAATGGAGATAACGATATCAAAATTATCTCTCAATGATGTTTATTGAACCAGGGATTTTTTCTTTTAATTATGACAAATAAAATATCCGAGCCTAAGTACTAAACACTTGATGCTTGATAATCCTTTTTTGGCTTGTCTTGATACTTTGTGCTACAAATTCTGAATGGAGGTCTCATTATACTTATTGTAGTACTCAAAGCAATATTCAAATAATAAGGACATGCTTGCATTCTCTTTCCAACATTTTAGTCTTTAGATCATTGAATAGGCTTTGACTTACTACTGGTCTGATAGAATGGCCGCATTATCTTACCAAGCAGTTTGTTGGTGCATAGTTTTGTCATATATTCAAGGATTTACCCCATTGTATCTGTGTGTATCTTAATGTTGGTGATGATTGATGAGACATGCTTGTGAATGCTCTTCGCAGACCAGAGGAATGTTTCTCCAAGGTTAATGTTTGAATACTTTAGTATAATGTTATACAGCTTGTGTGATACACTTGTTGATATGCTAGGTGAATTAGTGAATGTGCATTGGCTGTCTAGGAAAATGTCAAATGCATATGACCATATGGAGCATTTCCAGTAGGGTTTGAAAAATAAATTTAATTGATTATATACATCTGCGATGTACAGTGTGTACCTGTTTCTTGTCACCGATTAGATTGCATTCCTTAATGCTCAAATTTTGTTGATGCTCAATGAGTTGTAGATACTTAATGACTTCGATTTCTAGAGTTGCATGAGGTCTTGATTTGGTTTCTTTGCTAGAGCCATCAAACAAGGGTACATTTTGGCCTTGTTCTTTATTGTAACCATACTATTCTTTGTTGGAACTTGACATCATGGGTGGGCTATGTTTTCCATCTATGTTATTGCTATCAAGAGCAATATTTGTTCCTAAGATGTTTTAATATTTTGAAATTCATTGTCCCTATTTTTATTGCCATTTATTAGCATGTTCTGAAGACCCAAGATAAATCTGAAACAAGCAATTCTTTGGCAATTTGATGCACCCAGATCTATGGTAGGTAAATGCTTGGTGAATGACCGCATATTTTGATTTACTGTTCACATGTTACCTTATTTCTTATAGATTCCTTTAAACGGTTCAATCTCTTGTTATGGTGTTTAGTCTTTGTGGGCTTATGTGTATTTACTACTCTATGGTTCTAGTATTGTATAAGCATTATCATATCCATTTGGTTCAAATTAGAGCACCTTCCTACTGTAAGATAGACAAAAAAATTATACCAAGGCTCAAATGAAAGGAAAGGAGGCAGAGGTTTAGATGTTTGTTATCTCCCTAGCTTCAATTGATTTATCTTTCCCTTGTAGTCAACCGAAAGTTAATTGAACATGTTATAATCAGCCAATATAATAAGTAAATAAATAAATAGTTATGTTTTGTATTTACATATTAGTCCCTGACGGTGGTTTTAGTTGGTTGGTATTTACCGAGAGTTGGTAGTCTTAAGCAACAGAAGTCTACTATTTATATGTACTTGTTGGTCGTAGTCAGCAACCACTGTTATGTAATTGATATACTTATTGCATATCTGTGAATGAATGAGAATAAAAATTTATCTTCTAAACATGATTGGTATTCATTTATGTTCTTAAGTCTGTTACTTTCGTTTACTCTGTAAATCATTGACGGCTGTTGTTATTGTCTAGTCTGAATGTTGTTACCTAGTGCAGTTTTCTTCATCAGAGGACAAGATGCCTATTTTGATAACAAAAGAAAACCAAAGCAATCATTTTACAAGTATCAAAAGTGCATAAGGGACTATGTCATAATAAATTGACTCCAAAAGAGATCTGTTATTTGTCAATGTGCTTTTGAAATCAAGGAAATAGTCTAGCTTAGTGATCTGTAATTTCTTTATGTTGAATGTTGAGATCCATAACTGTCTTAAACCCATTGCATTTTTCCTTGACTATTTTTCTGTCTTCATGCCACGGAATAAAAAAATAAACATATTAGTTTGAAAAATTGAGGTGAGAATGTCTTGGGATTCATCTGAGTTTCTACATGCAAAGTAATTCTTGCTTTACCTCTTGCTGCAATTATCCATCTGTAACTTGTTTGTTGAAGTGTTTTTGAATTATTGAAGCATTCTATTCATTCTATCCATGAGCCTTTTGGGTTATGCTTAACCTTAATGTTGGCAGGCTGCAAGTCTTGATGCAATTTCTTCTCTTGTACTTGGAGGGAAGCTAAGCATACATGGAGTGGTAAGTGATGGTGACTATATCATTTACAATTCAGGAATAGGTATGTTATGTTTGTGTTTAAGCAACTAAAGGAAACATGTCTGTTGGGTGCAGGTTTCAGATATGGAGATGTACTTGAAAATGACAGATAATGCAGTCAGGGCCAGAGGTATCTTTCTTTTGTGTCATATTTTATATGTAGCTTATTTGGCAGTAATAAAATGTTTTTTCTCAGCTATATGATATTTGCAAGTAACTGGAATTTCTGCTTCTAATGCTCTGTTATTTACATGTTGGTTTAATGGAAACAACCTACTACTTGAAGAAATTTTTTAGTTGGAGTTTTCTCACATGTAAACACTGAGTAAAAAAGACTCAAGTTGGACATCATTAAATTGAGAAACTAGAAACCCTCATTGTTATTCCAGCCAATACATAAGATAGCAACACTATGATGATTCCTGAGAATGTACGGGGACAAGCTTGGGCCCAAAATCTTCAAGGCAGCATGGGTGGTGTACTTGGTCAAGAAAATTAGTCTCCATCAAATTACCTTGTAAAATAGGTTCTGCAAAAGCTTCGTAAGCTTCTTGAACCATTGTACAAGCTTATTTACATAGACACTTATCCCTTCTTAATCAAGTAAGATTACAATAGCATAATATAAGAACATTTTCAATAATAGTCCCACTGAAGATAAAGATACAAAATAAACTATTGTGAAAAGTTTCACATCTTAATTTGGAAGAAAGCTAAGAACCCTATATTAGATAAAGCTAAGAATAATATCTGAAGAATGGGTAGTATGTTAATAAAATACTTCTCCTAGCCCCTAAACTAGCTATTTGATTACAAATTAAGGGTATTCGCCTCATTATTCTATCCATTCTTAGGACAAATAAATGCAAATAGTGTAAAAGCTTCAATTGTCAAAACATTTAGCTGAATATGGAAAACTCACTGAAAAAGTAGTTTCAAATGCATGGCTGAAATCTCACCAGACCTAATTGTCTAGAACCTAGCACAATTATGGATATGGATTTCCTCAAAACATACTTGTGAACCACAACCTATTGGTTGCAATTTTAGGGTGGATTGTTAGAAGTTACAATTTGTTGTACACAATTAATTAGATTTGGTTATGACAATATCAATATAACTATTTCTTGATAGGTCCAATTTGGCTACCTTCTTAAGTAGCTATGTTCTTTTGTGGCTTTAATTTAATTAATAAATCAAGCAAGCTTTGTATGATGATGTATGCTGCAATGTGGATTCCTCAAGAATCACTTGTGCTGGTCATTCATTGGTTGGATCTCATTGACATTTGCATTGAATTTTTATGATTTTGGAAATGGTGGTATCAAGCTAGAATCGTTTAACTAACTTTAGGCTCATAAAATAGCAACTATCTACATGGCAGAAAATAACTTGAAACAAAGGCATTATTCTATCATTAAAATACAAAAGTAAAAATAAACAAATTCCAAATACCACTAGACAAAGGCATTCTTCTATCATTAAAATCTAAAAGTCATGGATAAAACACTATTGAGGATGTTTTAAGTAATATAATTTTTAGAGGTTACAAAAACATCTATATATTTTCTTAGAGATTAATAAAAAGTTCAAACTAATAAAAATATATACAAATGTCGATATGGAGAAGTGTCTACAAATGTCGATATGGAGAAGTGTCTAAAAATTGTATCTTGACCCTTATTGAGAAAAATAAAAAATCAATTAAAAAAGCTTGTGAGCAATTCAAAACACAAAAAATATAACAGTCTATATCATCTTTTGAATTGACCATTTTGTTGAATGTTTTCCTATTGTATTACCATGTGAACTTAAAAGGCTATAACATCAAAAAATAATTTATTTGTCCATAGTGCCTTTCATGCTAGTTTCTATGTTTTTGTTTAGTTTTTCTTCTCCTAGACTTCATACTTGAATCTAACACCATAGACAATAATGTTCTTGACATATAACTGCCAACACGCTTGTAAAACATTTCATCTTAGAAATCATAACATACAAAAATTTGCACCACATTAAATGATCATCAAAAATAGATTTGCATGAACTCAGAGAAATGAGGAAATGTACTAAGCCAACAGTGAGCATCTGACTTGCCAAATACATTTGAGAAAAATCCAAAAATGTACCTAGCCAACACTAAGAGTTTGGATTTGTCAAATTCAATTGCTTACTTTGTTGGTCAACTTGACTTCACAACTAGTCCTTTTGATATCAATGTCTTCATCAAGCTCCACCCAGAATACCATTCTTTGGTTGTGTTCCCAAATCGTCCAGGAAATGCACTACTCTTTGATGACCTGGTGGCAGATGCTAAACATTAAGATTAAAATGAATAAATATCAACACCCCTTTCTCTATTAATACTACAAGATAGATACATGAAACTTACGAATAAATATCAATGAGGGGAAGGTCAACAAAGTCACCCAATGGCCATTCTGGAAATCCCACTAGCTTCAGCCGCATCAATAAGTTCTTGCTTCAACATATACTCTTTTTCATTTTGAGTTCCCCTATTTACCACATAAAAAATCATATCCATAAAAAACTAATTGAGATTGTGTACTGCCAATCTCTTCCCACACTACTTTTCAATATATGTCACAATAGGAAAAGTAATTTTTGAACATTAAACTGTTCCTGAACCATCTAGTTACAATATGTGAGCTGACAACATCTCACCTGTAAGGAGCAATCAAAATTTTATATGGTGCATAACTCTTTTGAGGTAGATATCAACCTGATCCCCTGCCCTTCTTTGCTACAGACAAAGTATTGTAAGAGCTAGAACTCTTCCAATTAGATCATGTTTTGAAAACTGCTATCTAAATTCCAAACTGTTAGTTGAGTATGAATAAAATTACTTCTTCTCTTGATAGCCCCCGACAAAAGCCTAGTGGTTAGCATTAGCAACTGTTCTATATTTCTAATGTTCTTTGAATGAACTTGCAGATTCTGAATTCCAAATTGTTAGTTGAGTATGCATAAAATTATTTCTTCTCTTGACAAATCTCGACAAAACTCGAGTGGTTAGTATTAGCAACTGCTATTTCCAATGTTCTTTTATATTTAAATAGTAAATTCAAAAGATTTGCACTGTTTTGTGTATAACACTTTAGAATTGGGAATTTGAAAAAGTACTAAATTTAAACAAGCAAATACTATCAACGTCAGCTGCTCCACAATATCAATTACTAGAATATATTAATTAACTTCTATCACCCCTTTAATTCTTAAGCATTATTTTTGAGCTATTTTAAATTTCATGTCTCCTATACATTAATGTTTTTTGCAGGACTCATGGCCCATCTCATGCATCCAAATGATGGAATTCAATAATTGTGCAAGAAAATCAAAGCTCTTGTGATTTTTTTGTCTTCTTTCAAACTTTTTGGTTGAAGAAATAAGTAGATGTTTAAAAAATGGACAGATCAAGAGAAAGTATTAACAAATAAGGGAAATGCATATGCTAAAATTTTATCGTTGAGTGTGCAAGCTGCAGTGAATTTTAAAAGTAAAAGAGTTTATGTGGTTCAGTCAATTGCAACAACTTTTTCAATGCATTTACATTGCATGAGGATGAGTCCAAAAGCAATATTTATACATAATTGTGCTCCCTAATTGTATGATATACATTGGTTGTAAATAAGGCATCTATTCTTCTGCTTAGGAAATGCTGAGGATGAGTCAAATATTTATTGTTTCATTTGTACAAATATGAATTTATGGTATCATCACTGAGTGTGATTCAAAACATCGATACAAATAAACAGACACAGTTGAATCTAGAAATATTTTTATATAATTTATGGTATTTGCCAAAAGCCCTTTTCTTTCAGGCCTAATACCATTCACAGTGAAGCCCATGAATTTATATTACAACAAATAATAGACATATGAAAGCTTCCAAACATCTTCACAATCCTCGCACAATATTGTTTTAGAAAGTTACTCTCAACTTTTAGTTACAATGTAAATGATGAACCAACATGTTCACAATGCGCATGTGGTATTTTCTAACTATTTTCAGCAAATATAAGTTGTAAGAGTCACAAGTCATGCTGGTCCCCCCACAATGCAGTCATGAAAATGGGATCATCACTTGGAGGTTTAGAAGGTGTAATGCCCCACCACACAACCCTAGAGGAAGTTGCAATTAACTACTCAAACGTACTAAATTTTGTTTGTTTGTTTAAGTACAATTAACATGCAAGATCACTATCCATTGCCAACAACCTCTAAGGTTACGAGACTGAGATTACTTAAAACACAAACAAGAAACATGAATTGAAAACATCACATTTAATTACTTAATAAATTAAGAATGCAAACATTCCATACATGATAAATCACATCAAAGAATAAGATATACCACATGATTTCAATAACATAATTTGAAAATAAGATTACAACTCTCATTCCCCGAATGAGGTAACTCCAATAAGCATGATTACATATTACACAATTCCACCTCGATACAAATGAGGGGTAATAAAATTACAATAATAACTGAAATGAATAAAGCAAGAAAAGGAACTGGATCTCACGAGCTCTCCAACAGGAAATCTCGTCCACACGAACAAGAAGACAACCCAATGGATTAAGGTGCACGTTCCACCCAACCATGTGATACCCGAAGGCTCACCCCCCTGCTAGGAGATAGTAACAAATAATCCTATACAAGACCATCAACCCCAAGACATAGGCTAACTCACACTGACACAACCAATCATATGAACCATACAACCATAAGATTTACACAAGTACAACTCTAATATCATTGACATACGTCACATTGCTTCCAGAAATAAAACAGATCGAGTATGATAAGAAGACCATACACATAAAACCAAATACCAACTATTGTCGTAGAAAGAGTGTAATCACATAGCTCGTCATGGGATATCCTCTGAGAATCTTCATAGGCTCTGACCCCCACTATGAGTTGTCTTGGTGGCCTCTACCGAATCTCGACACCCATACTCACTCATGCGGAATCAAATACCTCTCGTAAAGACAAGATAGACGACCTTGCCATTCTAGGCCTTCCCACTCATCCCAAGTCTATATGAGCACTTGCGTCCATGAGTGAGGCTCAATTATCTTAATTAGTGTGAAATACTACCTAACTTCTAAGTACATTGATTTAGTTATCACTTGATTAAATCACTTCCGAAGGTTATCCAGTTTACTTCTTTGGGCTCTAGCCCCTAATATAAGCCACTCTTCTACTTGACAACATACCAAACAAAACCATTCACCAAGGGAATCCCAAGTGCATACCAACAAGATAAAACCACTCCAACTCTAGGAGGGACATATAATGAAAACCCACTCTAAACACTGGAGGCAACAAAAGTCAAAACCCTCTCCAAACACTGGAGGCAACGAAACAAAAAATCCATTCATTCCAAAGGAGGCACAAACCACATAACCCACTCCTAATACAAAGAGACACAAACCATCCCCGTTCGTGAAAACCAGGTAAAACAACAGGATACAACCATACGCCCTACCCAAGGCAATACAACGATTGACTAACAAAATACAGCAACCCCAAAAGTTAAACCCCTTTTGGAAGACTTAACAACCCTTCAAATCAAATTCCCCAAAGTGAAAACAAAAGAAGTGAACGTTCAAGAAGGGTGATCAACAGGAATTAAATCTATATTTGGATTTCCTAAATCCACTTCCTTCATTAACATTCAGTAATTTATTGCCTTAATAAAATTGACTTAATAACGTCTCTTTCAGACAAAAGGCAGAATTTAAACCATATGTTCAATTCCTTAATTGCTTTTAAATAACAATAAAATATAATTACTTCTTCTATTAAGAACAAATCAATAAATCATTTCTTCTTTTCAAATAATAATAATAATACTAATAATAATAATAATAATAACCATTTCTTCTTTTCAAAATAAATCATTTAAAAAAAAACAATTAATTCCTTTTGCCCAACATCAAGAATGAGAGGGATCATGACGAAGGGATAATTTAGGCAACTTATTATCCTACTTTAGGATTTCTTAGATCTAAGCAAGGCGATAACATATTGCATGTAATCGAATAAGAATAATTAACATTATTTGCGACTACTCAAAAGTAATTAAAATTACATTTGCGACATTGAGGAATTTAAACCAACAATTTAATTCCACTTTCACCAATTCCACATCATAATCAAAATCAACTTTTCAATAAAGTCAATTTTATTCACTCTATGATTATAGAATAATCATTTTAAAATCCATATATTTATATATTTAAAATTCATTTAAATATATATTTAAAATAAATAAATCATTTAATATATTCCAATTAATAAAAAAAATATTCCAATTATTTAATATATATATATATATATATTTTAAGACTGCAGGAATCGGGTAGCACGACCCCCTATAAACTATAGTGCACTTGGTAAATTTTTTAACGTGACCGGCGGTGCTGGTGCGACACGCCCTCCGGTACCACGGGACGGGGGAGACTAGAACTCAATATATTATATATATTTAAATAATATATAAAAAAATGCATTTAAATAATAATATATATATTATTATATATATATAATATAATATAAAATTAAAATTTTTATATATAAAAAAAATAAAAATTAAATAAAACTTTAAAGCGAATTTCATTCGCTGCCCCACGACCACCAAAGGGGAGAAAGGACGTAGCTAAGGCTGCGCCCAGCCTCCCCTGTGGAGGCCGGCACTGCCTGTGGCAGCGCCCCCCCCATGGCTATGGGGAAGCGCTGCCACAACAACGCCCCTCCATGGGGTGTGGCTGTGGCAGCCAGGGCTGCGCCCATTCCCACATACTCAAAGATTTATTTATTTATTTTTTTTAATAAAAATTAAAACAACTCTCCCCTGCTTGCACAGTAATTCCTGTGTAAAGAATTTTTTTTTTTATAAAAGGCAGGAAATTCTCTAGCATAACCTCATATATGCAATTATATAAAATATATATATGCATATATATAACAATATATATATATATATAGTTTTCATTGTTTTACAGTTAAAATTGGGCAAATTTTTCCCACAGAAATTTCCAAAGAAAACTAATTTCTTGATTCCAAATTTCTAAATTTTTTCCAATCCAAACAAAGAGGTTTCTAATTTCTTTCTGTTTTCTTCCATTTTTCTATTGTTAAAATTGAAGATTTCAGTTGCAAGTTTTGATTTTCTACAAAAAAGATCTAAATTTCTTCAAGATTTCAATTGAGTTTTCAAGAATGATTGCAACAAGTTTTCAAAACAGAAAACCGGATTTTCAAAACAATAAAAGAAACAAAAAAAACCTGTTTGAAGTTTGAAGAGAATCTGGTGTTGAGTAAATCCAATTATTTCAAAACCCTTTTCAAATCTTCACTCCAATCCCAAGATGCATCCTCCAAAAATAAGAAAACCCTCTTTCCTCTTCCCAACAAATTTCTTTCCCCAAGCACGAATAATCCCCCAAATCCTTTTATTTTCTCCAAATTAAGTCAATGCCCTCAAATATCCAAGATATTTTCTTCCTCCATTTATAATTATCTTTCAACATTATAGATTTTTTCACGCATTTACAAAATGTTTGCATTTTAATACTTTAAAACAAAATTTAAATGTCAACATAGATTTAAATCATTTACTTTATTATAAAATTTTTATTTCAAAATGAATTCAAACCTCTTAATAATTTATTTTCAAAAAGTATTTAAACTTTTAAAATTTTCTTTTCAAATAATTTAATACTTTTAAAATTCCAAAAAGAATAGCTTAATTCAATTTCACACAATTAATTTAATTAATCAATAAAATAAATCTAATCCAAGATTAAATTATTTTATTAATTAAATTAAATTAATTAATAAATTCCATAATATTTCTAACATCATAACCAGATAAATTTAATGAGCAACTTAAGCACACAAAGCCATTTATTTACCTTTTCCACTTGCAAATTAAATAAAATCAGGGAGAGATGAACAACAAGAAGCAACTTAATCCGACTAAAACCCGACGACACACTATGTCTAGGGTGATGACTTGGAACGTAAAACCTAGCTACTATCTCCCAATCGAATACCGTTGGCCAATCGACACGCTCAAACCTGTGAAATCAGGTGGAGTCGATGTCCTGTACCCGTCAACCTGCGGACAAAGAGTACATCGAACATGCATATATATAACATAATAAAACACACCGTGAAGAGGAAATATCAGAATCACAGGGAACTCGCAAGCGAGTGATGCAATCTCGTCCCCTTCACCAATACACTCATCATAGATTGACAATTCCATCATAAACAAATATCTCATGCAATAACATGTTACAATAACTAATCATCATTACACCAATTTAAAACATGTCAAATAAAGCATCAGATAAGATACATCACATCACACCCATAAAATATCACTTTATAAATAGCGATCAAATAACACACATGATAAAGCATCTCAATAACCAAAAAGCACATCAAAGCAACCAAGGACACACTATCCAACTAGAAAGAAAAACATAGGGGTATTACAAAGGGGAATCAAATGTGCTTAACAAAACTTAAAAATACATAAACAAAGTCCCACTATAAGATGTTCAAGTAGGTCAGTGACAAAGAAATCTCACTATCCTAAAGTAGGTCATTGATTAAAATCACAGTGAGACCAATTAGGTATACCCAACCTGTTATCAGACTTAGATCATAACGGTGTATAAACACTATTTCCATACAATTCAAATACTCAATAACTAGATGAAACTGAATATGCTTCAAAATAAACCTCGCTAAATCTTACCTCTTGATTTTGACACCTCCTGGCTCAAAGGATATTCATCCATATTACTGTAAAAATACTCCATTAGCGTCAATGTCCAATTTCCAATTCCTTTGAAAAAAACCACAACAAATTTTAAAATATAGATATAAATTTAAATTCGAACCCAAAACTATCATCTCCTCGCAAAAAACTTAAAACCTTGGGAAACATGGCTAATAAACAAAATCAAAGTATACGCATACTTACTTGACTTTGCTAGCTCCTTTGAGGTCGAGGATGGGGTCCTTGTGATCACAGAGATTTGTGTAAGCAGTGGAGAGAGTGACGCCCAAATGTTCAGTGAAGTTGTCTTTGGCAGCCATTTCTTCCCATTTTTGGAACAAAAATGCGGCCAGGCCTTCATTTTCAGAGCAGACAACATTTCTTTTGGATGCCATTGTTGCCCTCGATTGATTTGAGAGGGAGGGAAAAAGATTCAATTTATGCCCTTCATTCAAGAGTTTTAGTTTAATTACGCCCGCATTTCACGTTTACTTGCAAGCCACCATTCTCCTTTTGAATGCGATGTGTTTTTAGTTTATATGCGATTGCATTAAAGGATATTTCCAACTTATACAAATAAATTCAATTTATCGAAGCGATGCTTGCAAAGGCTCGAAGGAAGGTTTAGAAACACACAGGTATTTTATAACATAGTATGGAATTAAAAAGATATCAGCACTACAATAATCTGAAAATTTTCACAGTTATATCAATATTAAAATATCTTTTGGCATAAACATTGCACATATATCTTGGAATCAACTATGGTTTAACATTTATATATATTTATTATTTGAATTATTTGATTATATATGTAGTTTTTTTAAAATTTATATTATAATTATATTTTATTATTTTAACATTTATATATGTTTATTATTTGAATTATTGGATTAAATATATGTAGTTTTAAAAAAATTATATTATAATTATATTTTATTATTTTATATAATCTATTGTATACTATTTTTTTAAAATTATATATTATAAATTGTATTATATTTATATTTAATAATTTTTAATATAAAATATAATATATAATTGTAAATATAATTATAATATTATTTTAAAAATGAATTTACATTATAAAATATAGCATGACACAATATGTGTAGAGTATGTTTTCATGTTCATATTGGGTTTTTCCTTCTTTGATTGTTCTAAACAAACAAAAATGTGTATATATTAAGATTTTTAGATTTTTATTTAGAGTTCTATGAACCCAAATAATATTTTATATAATTTACATGTTTGTCAAAATTTTGACGAAAAATGTAATGCCCCGCCACATAACCCTAGAGGAAGTTACAATTAACTACACAAACACACAATTTTTTTTTTATTAAGTATAATTAACATGCAAGTTCACTATCCATTTCCAACAACCTCTAAGGTTATGAGACTGAGGTTACTTTAAAACCCAAACAAGAAACATGAATTGAAACCATAACATTTAATTACTTAATAAATTAAGTACACATACATTCCATACATGGGTTGATCCCACAAAGCTGGTTTACAATTTCTGGGAGGAACTGATTTTTGCTGAAATCACATATTTTTAGAAAATATAATGATTTAAGCCTTAAAAGGTTACATTTAAAGAATTCCAATTGAAGAGGGTATGATCAAACTACCTTAAATCAAACCCCCTTCCCGCTAGTTTTAAACCATGCCTATAACAAAGTCTCCTTTACACCTATCAAAATGCTGATAAAAAACCACTTTTGATTTACCTTTTAGGGGATCAAATGAATTCATTTAAAACTTATTTTTTGCAACTATGTATTCCTTATTATAAGCTTCCCAAAAAGTATAATTTTAAATAAATTTAATTTAATTATTATATTTATTTTTTATTTCTCGTGAATGTAGGTTTTTCACCGAAAATCAAGCTCTTTGTTCTACACATGTGGAAAAATAGCAAATTATTAAAAAAAAATTAAAAAAATATTAGTGCACCAGATATTGAAGTCCTTGATCCAACAAAGAAAATAAAATTGAGTTTTGATACATACAAAAAAAGTTACGCGTTATACGGTCGCTCTATGTCTAAATTATAATTGGTTTGAATTCAAAACTTGATTAAAGAAAAAATATTCAATAAAAAACTATCTAACCAAGTGGAAGCACTAGATATCTGAGTTATGAATCTAAATTTGAAAGAATTAAAATTTTATCCTTCATGGAAAAAAAAGTTATGCGTTATACGGTGAGCGCCACTTTTTTAAAATGTTGTTTTCTGAGAAAAAATAGTTTTCGAGGGAGATGGAAAAAGAAGTGCAATCTAATTCCAAATTTTTTGAAAAAAATATATTTAGAATCTATAGAAAAAATTTCATGAAACTCTAGTTTGCATCATCTTCAAATTCCTCATGGTTTAGCCACTATAGGTGCCCGAAAGTGAAGATTTAGTTAAAAACAATTATTTTAGTGTCCAGTTTGGCCAAAAATTGTAAACTGCTATTGTGGGATCACTCATGATAAATTACATCAAAGAAGAGAGATATCACATGATTTCAAGTAACGATAATTTAATAATAAGATTACAACTCTCATTCCCCGAATGAGGTAAATCCAATAAGCATGGTTACATAATACATCTTCCACCTCGATAACAAATGAGGGGTGATAAATTACAAGATTCAACTGAAATGAATAAAGCATGAAATGAAACTAGATCCCACAAGCTGTCCAACTGGAAATGTCGTCCACACGAACAAGAAGAAAACCCAACGGAGAAAGGTGCATGTTCCACCCAACCAAGTGGTACCCGAAGGCCCACCCCCCTATGCTAGGAGATAGTAACAAGGATTCCTAGACAAGCCCATCTACCTCTAGACACAGGCTGACAAAAACTGACTCATACTGACACAACCAATCACAGGTACAACACCAGTACAACTCTAACATGGTCACATTGCTTCTAGATATAAAACAGATCGAGTATGTTAAGAAACCATACACACAAAATCACATACCAACTATTGTCTTAGAAAGAGTGTCATCAGACAGCTTGACATGGGATATCCTCTGGGAATCTTCATAGGCTCCGACCCCCATTATGGGATATCCTGTGGCCTCAACCGAATCCCGGCCCCCATACTCACTCATGCGGAATCAAATACCTCTCGTAAAGACAAGATAGATGACCTTTCCATTCCAGGCCTTCCCACTCATCCCAAGCCTATACGAGCACTTGTGTCTATGAGTGAGGCTAAATTATCTTGATTAATGTGAAATACCACCCAAACTTCTAAGTATATTGTTTTAGTTATCACTTGATTAAACCACCTCCGAAGGTTACCCAGTTTACCTCTTTGGGCTCTGGTGCCTAACATAAGCCACTCTTCTACTTGACAACACATACAAACCAATCACCAATGGAATCCCAAGTGCATACTAACAAGATAAAACCACTCCAACTCTAGGAGGAAAACATAATGAAAACTCACTCCAAACACTGGAGGCAACAAAACACATAATCCACTCCTAATCCAAAGGAGACACAAATCGCATAATCCACTCCTAATCCAAATGAGGCACAAATCACATGATCCACTCCTAATCCAAGGAGACACAAACCATCCCCATTCGTGAAAACCAGGTAAAACAATAGGATACAACTATACACACTACCCAAGGCAATACAAAGCTTGACTAACATATTACGACAACCCACACAATTAAATGAAAACCCCATCTGGAAGACTTACATAAACAATTCACTCCATTTTCCCAACAACGACAATGAGAGAAAACACATAACGAAAAGACACTTTTGGCAATTAAATAACCTACTTTAGCATTTCCTAAATCCAAACAATGCAATGACATATTTCATGTAATCAATTGAAATAGGATTACTAAATCCAAGCAAAGCAATAATACATCATTTACAAACATCCAAGGTAAGTAAAATTACATTTGCAACATTAAGTAATTCAAAACCCTAATTGTTTAATTTCATCATAATTTAAATAAGGGCTATGTAATGCCCCGCCAAGCAACCTCAAAGGATACAATACATCTAACATTTATGGCTCCAATTTTTTTTTTTTAGTACTTACATACATCATAATAATCATATACCATATGGAATGAAAACTAAACATGAACTACATATAACAAATCCCTCAGGTTTACTTGACTGCATTACTTTTCACAACTTTATTACATCACATAAAAGGTAAGCATATAGCAGTAATCATAAGATAACATGAATGTGGTCAATATATTAATCAAAGGTTATAATATTACAATGTCGTTTCCCAACATGAATGGGGAAGATACAATAAAATAGAATGATACATTTGAAATGAAGGAGTACAAAGCTGCAATACTGGATCCAACTCTGGTACAACTCAGGAATCACTACAAGGTACAATTTTTCTCTTCTTGATTGACGATTGGGAACCCAATGGGGGGCATAGCACGTTCCACCCAACCATGTGAGTTAAAAATAACTCACCCCCCGTGCTAAGAGGTGACAAGAAAGGGCCCCCAACCAAACTAGTCAAGTAAACAATGACAAGCAAGACTCACAACAAGAGCAACAATAATACACAAGGAAACATCTGACAGAAGAGAATTCTTGGCGCAAGAAATTCAACCATTTCCAGAGGAACAACCAATAAGGAGAAAAACCAACCATACACATACTAGATTGCTGAGGGTAGAGTGCCATCACATGGTTCGACCTGGGTTACCCAATGCAGATCTTCCTAGGTTACCGGCCCCCATCCTGGGTTACCCTGGCAACCTTTAACGATCCCCGGCCCCCATCCTCACACATGTGGAATCAACTCCTTTCCATGAAGACAAGGTAGTTGATTTGCCATTCTAGGCCTTCTCGTTTCACCCTAAGCCTAAATAAGGACTTGGGACATGAAAGAGGCATACATTATCTTGCATTAGTGTGTATTATAACCCAAACCTCTAAATGTTTATTAGCGTTTCCATTTGATTACAAAACTTCCAATGAGTTACCCTGGAACCACTTCCGGGTCCCGACCCCCACTGGAAGCCACTCTCCTTGCTAGCAACCAAAATCCCACAAACTCAACGGGGTAAGCTAACTTGCACAAAAAATGTCAAGGCCAATTTAGTAAAACAACAAAAGAGGCATGCACTATCCCATGCTAGGATTCTGTGGTAAAACAACATCCACATGCAAGACTAAATCCCACCAAATAAATTTGAACATAAGAACCATAGTTCACAAGAGCCATCACAATGACCAATCATAAAGCCACATTTCTCCCCTCCTCTGGAAACCCAAAAGACTGACTACCCGACAGTCCCAAACGAGAGTAAATCAAAACAAAACAAAGGTTTCCAACTAAACTTCAACATACTTTCAACGAAATATAATCTCCTCCAATTGAGAAAACATATGAGGAAGAATCATCAAAATAAAACATCAACTCAACCTTTAAATGCACGTATGAATTCAACAAATAATATTCATGAGGGGTAATAACCAATTACACTTTTATCTATTCGTTCTTTAGGAGGTCATCCAAAAGTTAATTAAGGAAATTATTTAAACATATTCTAACCCATATTTAGACCTAAACAAAATTGTGTTTCATTGTTAAATCATAATTTATGTTTATATACAAGAAATTATTCTTTGATTTTATTACACATTCAACGTATCAAATTCAGTGATCATTCTAGAATTTCAATTTGCATTTTATTGTACATCCTAATAAAATCATATAAGATTAAAGAATTCATCTAAACATATTATATAAAATCCTACTATTTGTTTTCGACTATCAATCGTAATTTGTATATATATATATATATTAGTGTTAATGGAACTGCTGTTTCAAATCGGAACATAACCAAAACTTGTATATAGTTCAAATTCAGAAAACTTCTTGCAATACTACTAATTTGATGAAGTCAACAATCAGTGACCCATAGAAGGGAAATTAAGGAAGTTCAGAGTTCAAGGAATGATGCTAACGAATATTTATTATATCCACTTATATGTACATAAATTACGAAGTGCATTCCTCCAAACTGTCTTTATACAGTATAGTAGCATTTTTATCAGAGCAGACATTTAAATATGCACATATATAAATAGGAATTTTTGGATTACTTATATCGAAATTGGCTTTATGCCTGCAAGAGACAACCTCTATAGGCGCAGCCAATAAACTCAACAAGGTTCATTTCAAATTCCCTAAAACAGTGACTATCACCGAAGCACCATTGTTTTATTCCTATGTGCTAAGCGCCTAAGGTTAAATGAGAGTTGTCAGGCGTTGAAGATGCATCTATTCTGGTAGACATGCAAAATAAATGTTGAATTATGGACAAGACGCGTGAGCTGTTTGACAAAATGTCTGGGCTCAAGGATTCCTTCGAGTAGATCGGGCTACCCAACTAAATGAGGTGTCGTGAGCTATCAAACATATAACTATTGGTTACTGAAGGCTATGCACAGGCCGACCCCTTTTTGCAATGTATGCACGTTCCCTAAATCTGGGTTCACTATACCTGACACCCATCAAGTAGTTTTCAAAGTATGTGACAAGGAATTCATGCCTTAAACGGCTATCAAAGCATGATGAAAATCTACAGACTTGAGTGGGGACAAATCGTGATACAGCCTAGGGAAGTCAAGGCTTAGATGAGACATAGAGCATCAAATGAAATCGTATAGCTTAGTTTGCAGCCGACCCAACAAGGTGACCAGAGTAATTAAAGAATTGTTGTATCTACAGCTAAACATAAAGATCAAAAATAAACCTTGAATGTTTATATATATAAACTTGGCTGTTAAAAAGATCAAGATTTGTAAGATCATCATCGATTTTGAGCATCAAGGTAAGTAACAAAATCAAATATGAAAAGTAAGCCATACACTGCCCTCTATTAGCTCAGCCAAAATACAATCAGACAAGAGTTGAATAGAGGCCACACAACATTGAAGGATTAGAGGGACCAAGACTTTGGAACCCAGAAGCATCAAAAACATCAATACTCTACGCAATCGACAGACATGGATGGAAAGAATGGCGCAGAAATAATGACAGAGGTCTTGAAAATAGCCTCGAATGCTAAGACTAGAGAAATAAGGAGACAATACCCAAATCGGTTGTCAAACTTTGAATGCCCTCTAGAAGCTAAAGAATGCAGGAAGAACCAAATTTAAATCTTTAAATCCAAAGGAACTACTACTAATTAATATTACATAGAATCTCAAGTATTCTCTAGAACGATCCAAAAGAAAACAACTTCTTACCCGAATCCCTACGCTTCCCAATTCGAAGTATGCCAAGGAAATTTTATTCTGCAGCTACCAAAATCCTTCTCAGAACTCGAACACTCTCTGTGGATCCTCACCAAGCCAGCAAAAGTCTGTTTGTCCTTCCATACGTACACCATTTGAAAGTACATCCCAGTAGACAAGTTCTTCACATTTTACGCATCCAACTACATTAACACAACCTAGAAGTTGAGAAACTGGATAATATTCAGGAAACTTTATGTCTGTCACTCCATCAATTCTATATATTTCTTTATAAAACTCCTCCATAGCTTGGATTGTAGCAGGTTCTGGAACTTTTGTAGCTGCATGAATCCACAGACAACCTCGAAGGGGCGCAGGCCAAGAGCGGCCTTCAACTCGCTTGATTCCATGCACCAACAGTGAAGCCCAGGGCTGATACATTGTAAGATATGGATTTCTCAAATAATCTGTCATTTAACGTCAGGTCCGGAACAGTTCCTGCTTTTAGAGATTAATTTTACTATACGCCCCAGAACGAATTGACCATTAATCGATAAAACTCAAGAGCCACACCCGGGAAAGACTACGATTTCATATGTTGAGTCCGAAGATGGTCTGGTATTCCCTTACAAAAGGACCTATAGTACTGTTTGTAAACACTTTTTTTTTTTCAATGAAAGAAAAAAAACCAACGAACCCTCCTCTTAATCCTCTCCTGATTCCTCCTTTTATTCCTCCCCCGATTCCTGAGAGAGGTTGTTATTATTTTAAGGGCTCAGGCGTCCAGGAAAATAGGTTAGAATTCCTTTAATTATGGACTGCCTTAACTCTTGTAGAGCCGTTACAATTCCTTGCATGCAGCCGCCTATATCTAGACCTCAATTGCCTTACATTTAATTTACCATATTGCTATTTATCTCTACCTTAACTCTAGTCAGCACTTAACACCAGTGAGCACTTGATTCCAGTGAGCACTTGATTCCAGTAACCTTAACTCCATTACTTACACTTGAAATAGATTGTCTCTTTGGCAGCCCCTGCAGAGGCTGCAAATCCACAACAAACGATGTAGGATTTGATCCTAGCGGACTTGCAACAATCTTTCTCTCTTCATTTGCTTGAGTTGATTATTCACATTAGAAGTTTCTAGAACATTGTTATTGATGGCAATTTTCTTCTCTACTATTTCTGATAATGCCTCCTGATAGTTTGCCTCTTTATGTTTTAAGCTATAGTGGTTGCCTATAACTCCATTGTTTGCATTTTCTGCTGGAAGAGATAAAGGTTCTACAGTGTGTCTTGTCTGATTCTTTGTCTCTATAGCTTCCAAATCTGTACCCAAAGTGCCACAAGAAATATTTTCTTGTTTAAGTTCCTCCAAAATTTCTCTTACGGTATAATAAGTGCCACCCACCTCTTTCTTACTTTATAATTCCACCTTGATTTAATATTTGATCAAAATAAATTACCTATCTTGATTTACTAATTTAATCTTACAATACCATAATATTATTTATTTATTTTAATATTTCTTTATAAAATCATAAATTTAATTTATTTAATTTAGACAAATCATTAGTAATATTTTATTTGATCAACATCCTAAATATATTAAAACTTTTATTTAATTTATTACAATACCTTTAACCCTTTTTAATCTTCTAAAAGACACAAATAAACAAATTTGAGTCAATTCAAATAATGCCAATCAATACTAACTCTACAAGCGAGTTAGAGGCAACACAAAGACACACGGATGGAGGGGCACTACATCCTCCCCCCCAAGGCTTCGACTTACTCCGGGAAGTCGAGCTCAAGCATAAACATGTTAAATCAACAATATCAATGATCATAAGCACATCAATACCAAAATTAAAACATCAAAATTAAAACATCAATTAAACGTTGACAAGTAAGCGATGAAAATTAAACAAACCAAAAATAAAGAAATAATACCAAAACGAAGGTGGTGACGGGGTTGCAACTAGAATAATTTTCCAATCAGAAGGACGGGGTGGACAAACCAAGTTGGGGAAACTTTCTTGTCAACTCTTTTTTTTTTTCCACATTATTCCCATTGGGTTTCATGAGGCTCGCCTAGTCCTGCCAGAGCAGGTGGAATCGAGGCTTACTACCTGCAATCCTGCATAAAAGCAAACATTGTGTACACCATATATATATCAAATCATCCTAGTGTAGAGGGAATTGTCATGTCGTATGCCTCTCATGAATGAGTGATACGACATCGTCCTTCTAACACCCTACAATTAGTGATACATCATAAACAATCATCAATAAAAATTACTAATCAAATGCAACCATAGTATTAAATCCACATGTTAAACATAACCAATTGATTACCTTCATCATCAAAATTCGAAGCCGACTACCTGAAAATCATAAACTAAGATGGAAACATAACTATTAGCACCAGTTATTCATGCTAATTCATTGCCAAGATACACATTTCTGATTAAACTTCATCATTTAAACATCATGTACTACATTCTATTCATTACTCAGTGCAAAATCTCACAATATATGTGTCACAAGGTCATAATTTTATGGTCTTTTCAGAAATAGAAACATAATTATCACTTCAAAACACCCATAATTTCAGATTTAACAAACACATACACTGCATACACACTCAAATTCACTTCTCACCAGAGAAACCACAAAGCAACTCAAGGGTAACACAAGGGTACACAAGGTCCAAATTTGCATTTCCAGTAGAAAGTAGAAAGGATATCGGTGCATTGCGCACTACACCAAGGGTCCTATCCATTCTATCGGATTTTTGCATCATTGAACCTACATCACCCAAAGACAAACTAGAACAACCAAGTATAGACTACACAAATAGACTGACACACCCTTACGAGTACGAGAAGCTAGGTCAACACAATGGGCTCATAGTGCCCCAGTGTGTGAACCTAGGCTTTGATACCATCTGTAATGCCCCGCCAAGCAACCTCAAAGGATACAATACATCTAACATATATGGCTCCAATTTTTTTTTTTTTAGTACTTACATACATCATAATAATCATATACCATATGGAATGAAAACTAAACATGAACTACATATAACAAATCCCTCAGGTTTACTTGACTGCATTACTTTTCACAACAACTTTATTACATCACATGAAAGGTAAGCATATAGCAGTAATCATAAGATAACATGAATGTGGTCAATATATTAATCAAAGGTTATAATATTACAATGTCGTTTCCCAACATGAATGGGGAAGATACAATAAAATAGAATGATACATTTGAAATGAAGGAGTAAAAAGCTGCAATACTGGATCCAACTCTGATACAACTTAGGAATCACTACAAGGTACAATTTTTCTCTTCTCGATTGACGATTG